>JAQFXP010000476.1:0-29449 GCA_034693685.1 Belba bartosi | reverse complement strand
TCGGCGACATACCAGTCAATGACATCATCGCTGACATGTCGAGCTAAGGCATGGATGCGTTCGCGATCAGTATAACCTAAAGTGCATTCAGTGAACAGTGCAATCCATGTTTCGATCTTTCGACCGGTACTTCCAAACGGTTGGCAAAGCGTTTTCGAATTAAATTTAGGCGTTTGTTGTGCAACCACTTCGGGTTCAATGACAACAGGAATAGCAGGAGCGGGACTCAGGTTGAGCTGAGCCGGTGTTGAGTTCGTAGTTGTGACAACAATAAGATTCGGAAAAGGGATCACAGGAGGGATCGGAATAGTGGTCACAGTAGGCACTGTGCCGAGAATCGGAGTAGTGGTCACAGTAGGCACTGTGCCGAGAGCAGGCGGCGCTGCCGGTGCATTCATTTGACTTACTTGTGATGACGTGGCGTTTCCAGTGAAGTCGTATCTCTGCATAGAAGAGGTTTGTTGTGTTCGTGTCGTGTGCGCGAGTGTTGGCCTTAACGCGATTGCAAGTCTTTGTACAATAAGATCGATGTCTCGTTGTGCTAATGTCCCGGATGTCGATGCAGTGTGAGGTTGAGGAGCCGACTGAGTGGCATCAGACCAACTGTCCTCTGAGTCACTGTGACGTTGTGCTCGAGTAGGGGCTGATCGGGTGCTGACCCGGGATCGGGTGCCTCCTCGGGGTGTACGACGAGAGGGGACTGTAGTAACATTGAGACCTCGACGGTTACGACTGATATTAGACATGGTTTGCAATTATGGTCTAAGAATCAGATCCTATGAACGACTGCGCCAATTGAGGCAAAGGAAGAGCAATCAGTTTAGGGCCGAAACGGCAAACAAAAGAACACTTTATTTAAAAAAGAGAGAATCGAATTGAATACAAATTTCGGTTAAAATACTGAATCGAAAGATTCAAACGAACAGAAAAAGAGTAATCATTTGAATGAATGGAATCGATTGATACGAATCGAAAGTATATGTTTTAGAGCGCGAGAGAGAGAGAGAGAGCAAAACAATTATAACAATAGGTTTGCGCGAACTCTGGTCTCAAAATTAATTAAATTTAGTTAAATTAGGTAAAATTTCATTATAAATATGTGGATTTTTTGAGCGTTTTTAAAAAAATCTATCCCTTGATACCCCACCCAATAGGTTTTAGATCAAAATTTTGGGAAATATCCCTCCCCTGATTCCCTTCCCCTGAAGCGGCCGACCTTCTCGATTATTGTTTAAGACAACGATTTAAATATCGGTTGAGAAGAGTGACTTAATTAGTTATTTTTAATTATTAATATTTATTCTTAAAAATTTAATTTGATTAAGTGTATTTTAAACAAATTCTGTATTTTTCTCCTTAAACTACTGCAATATATATAGATTCCCAAGGTGGTGGAATACTTTTAGTTTTAAATTGCACTTTTTGTAATTTATTAGATTTAAAAATGTCAAATTTAAAAGTTTATTTTATTTAAATTGGACATTAAATATCAATTATTTAATTATTAATTTATAAATTAACAAAACATTTAATTATAAAATTAAAAATATATATATTTTTAAATGTTTTTTGTTAAATAATAAAAATGTGATAAATAAAAAACACAATGCACATATTCAACAAAATAGAGTATTGTACTGTACTTTGCATAAAATTTATTTTTAGACAATTACCATTACTAATTGAATGTAAATTATTAAACAAATTTTGTCATTTTTTCAAATTTCAGTTATATTAATATTATCTTCATGGACAAATTTTAATAATATTTTAATTAACTTGACCAATAATAATTGTTACTATAATATTTTTAATTTTATTTCATATAAAACATTTTTAATACAGTCGAAATCCAGTTCTGTCTATTTTAGTTTTATTTTTTCCAGTTTTGTCTTTTATATTTTAAAAATTATTTACTATAGAAAAAATGTTAAATTATTACACATTTATCCCTTTTCCAATTTTATCCCTTATTTTCCTACCCCAACCTATTTAACAGAACTGAACCTGGACTGTATTTTCAACAAA
Source organism: Belba bartosi (assembly GCA_034693685.1). NCBI lineage: Eukaryota > Metazoa > Arthropoda > Arachnida > Sarcoptiformes > Damaeidae > Belba > Belba bartosi. Next base: position 27,421 of record JAQFXP010000476.1, on the reverse strand, counting down.
TTTATAATTTATAATTTTTTTCTTTCATTTAAGTAAAAACACAAATACTCAACTTTGTACTTGTAACAAATTTAACATTTAAAAAAATATTAACAAATTAATAATAATAAAATTCAACAACATATAGTATTTAAAAATATTGTTGATTATTTAAAGCAAATTAAATTGATTGAAATAAAAGGAATATATATTATCGCAAGCGATGTTTCAATATTATTATTATCTTTACTTATTATTGCAAAGCACCTGAATATAAGCCTGCAAAAAGAAAGATCAAAAATATTAATAAATTTATTAAATTTTAATTAAAAATTATTTAAACTTTAGTTATACATTAATAATCTAAAATTAAAGTGCTCTATATCGTGTATGTCAAAGGCGGCTAGCAAATTTTTTTTATTTACTGAATTTAACAAAGCTAATTTTATTTAAAAGATGGTGGTATGTATGTCATCTGATCGCAGGTAATTAGGGATTAGCGGTTAATGATATGCTTCTACATTTAGTTTGTACAGAGTATTTGTTTTTACAATAATGTGAAAATAATTTAATCTTTTTTAATTGTGATTATTTGTAAATATAATTTTATATTAAATTATTTTTACAGATTTTTATAGTTTTATTTATTATAATAATGATATTCCAGACTTTTGCCACGCATAATATTTTTTGGGACATTTTGTTGTTTATATTTATATTTGTACTTGTTTACTTTTGTGCTAGCATAGCCAATGTAAATAAAATATTATATATTAAACAGTTATTATTAAACAAATATTATTAAATTGTTAAACTAATTTCAACTTAAATCAATATAACTTTGATTCAAATATGAAGCTGTCTGGTTGAGCAGTAGACCGATTTACTCCTTTGAGAAATAACTCTTACTTAAAGTTATAGTAATACAGTAATGCTGTATATCGTGTAATTAGCTGTCAAGTTAAAATTTATATAAATATGATAATAGTACTAATAATATATATCAGTATTAATATTGACTATTAATGCTACATAAGCAATTATTTTTTAAATAATAATAATAAATTAATTAATTAATTAAATATATAAATTTTAACTTGACCGCTAGTTACACGATATATTGATATAACTTTAAGTCAAACATATTCCTCAAAGATTGGAATACATTTATTTTCCAACCAGACAACTCAATTTATTGATCAAACTTAATAGTATAAATTGACAAACTAGAAAAACTCAATTATATTTACAATGTTCTAAGACTGACCTAGTAGGATCTCAATTAAAATCAAAAATATATGCATTAGATTAAAGCAGGGATCGAGAAGGTCGGCCGATCCAGGGGGGATTAGGGAAATGATTTTCCCCAAAATTTTGGCCAAAAACCTAGGGGTAAATCAGTGGAGGAATCTTTTCAAAAAAGCTAAAAAATCTATATATTTATGATAAAATTTAACTGGATTTAAACAGGATTTAGCACCAATTCAAGGGAAATTTCCTAATTTTGGCCAAAAAAATTAGCAAAAATTAATATACCTTTTAGCGATTTAGCGAACCAAATGCTAAGGGGGTTCTAAATGTAAATCCAAATTTTCAAAATCAGGAAAGATTTTTTCCTGATCCCCACTTCACGATCCCTGGATTAAAGCTATAAAGTATATAAAGTATTCAAACATAAGTTGGTCACAAACGGGTTAAACTGCAGAGTAATATTGGTTGCTATAGAAGTTTGATATATTGTACGTGATAGAATGTTGAATTAAAATCAATTGATTAATTACTACAATTAGTTTAATTTAAAAATATTATTGCAATTGCAATTAATGTACAATAATTTATACAAATTATTAATAATTTTTATTTACAATAAAATTAAATAAGTATTAAAAAGATTTTAATCTATATTTTTTTGTATGAAAGAGATTACAAAAGTGTAAAAAACATTGAAAATATAATAAAGAAATATAATAATTTATTTTCGATATAGAGATCACAGGTTTTGTTTATTGCTTATTAAAAAATAGCTGAATTGTATTTAAGAGGCATTGAATTGAATTGAGTTAAGTGTAAGTCTATGGCACAAGTCTTGAATCGCATAATCAATATTGAAGCTGAGTTTTGCATTATTCTAAATTTAGTCTTTAATTCAATCCAATTATTCAATTCTTGAACGTATTTTGCAGTTAAATGTGCAAAATATTACTCTAATAAAGTGTTAGGAATATTAATTACAGTTATTAAACGCTACGACAATAAGCAAAACTCATTTACACTAAATATCGCATACATTCAGACGTGTAGTGTTGTGTTGATAGAAAATTAATGAAATGAATGCTATTTAATAAATAATTTACAAAATGTTGGAAAAGTGGTTGACTTTGAAATAATGGGCAGAACTTAGCTCTAAGACAAGTCCAACGAATATATAAATATATATATATTTGGCAAATCATTAAATTTATATCATATTTAGGTATACTCTATATATAAAACCTATTATTCGTTCGACAAGTCATTCATTATATAATATTTGTTCTAATTTACAACAATTAATGAACATTTGATTCAATATTAACAGAAAACATCATCTCTTTGAGAATTAGTTGATCACAAACACACACTTCAAACAATAGTCAATATAAATATAATCTATTGATATACTGTATATACTCTAAATCTACTATACATTCAGTTATAGCATGTATTCAGACTAAACCGTCGTTTCATTCCTCCTTAGGTTCAAAGGCTGTAATTCCCGCTGAAGTCTATCGAATTCGTTGTAGTAGTCGTGATCGTCAGACATCTCCTCCATATCACTGCCACTGACCCTTCGGGTGCCCACAATGTTGTTAATGTTGTTGTGCACTAATTGAGGACAGTTTGCACTTATTGTGGGATTTGCTTGTATTTGAACCATAGTTTGTGCGGATATGCCGTTAGGTATTGTCATTGCATTTTGTGGTAAAGAATTGATGTATTCGTGTTCTCTATTCATTAGATGATACTCCAGATTGTCGACACATCGCGGCTGACCGTTGACCGGAACGAAGTCCGGAATAAATCTCACGTAATCTTTCACTTTCCCGTTCACTGACTCTGTGTTTGCAAATTTCAGATCAGATCAGATCAGATCAGATAATAGAAAACATTATCAATTATTAACAAATCAAATTTAAATATAATACCCGAGCGCTTCGCGTCACCAATCAGATCCATATAACCTGAAGACTGACCAATAGGCCCAGGAGAGGGCATTAAGTAGTCGTCTTCGTCGACGGGCAGTTTGAACGGGAAGTCAACGCTTTTCGAAGACATGTTTGTATTGTTTCGCATAATTTCGCAAAAATCTCCGTCTGTTTGAAGAAAAATAAATTAGAAAACATATAAAGAACTAAAACATTATATTTTAGGCATACCTTTGCCAATGACTTTGATTGGGTCTGAACTGTATCGGCCCGAGCCCTGACTATTTTCTCTTAAATGTCCATTCATTTGAACAACAGGATAGGGACCGGAAGCGTCCAAATGAGCGAATTTGTTGTAATTGCCGACATTGACAAAATCGGAATGCCTTCCGTATCCGTTCATAAATATGTTTTGTCTGTATTGGACGTCAAGTGTGTCATCACTATTAGTGCAGCCGTTCATAGAGAAGCCACTATTGATGGGATCGCCTTCGAAGCCCCTGTCGTCCATAAACTTTTTGATAGGAGTGGGAGGGGGAGGGGTGTCGGCCCCACTATGACTTTTGCTCGGCTGGAGATATTCTTCGGCATCCATAATAGTCTCGGGCCCTTCGATAGGCATACTTAGAGTTCGAATCAATTCCTTCTCGTCTTGTTGTGTATATGAAGGCAAACGCATGAGTTTGTCGCCCGGGATCACCAGATATCTGCCCGGATCCCTGGCCATTTTGGCAAACTCTTCAGCCAACTCCTTGAATGAGGGCCGGGACTCAGCGTCTAGCATCCAGCACTTGATCATGATCATATATACATCAATTGTACAAATAGAGGGTTGAGGCAGACGTTCCCCTTTTTCCAACAGATCGGGCACTTCCCGCGCCGGTACGTTCTCGTAAGGTCGTCCTCCATAGGTTAGTAATTCCCAGGCTATGGGTTGGAATAGAATATAAATGATGAGCTTTGCTATGCCAGCACTGACTCTCGACTTACCCGTAACTCCAAAACTCCAGACATCGCTCTTATGAGTGAAGATCCGGTGTTGGATGCACTCGAGGGCCAACCACTTGATGGGCATCTTACCCCCGGCTGCTTTGTACTCGTCCTCATCGATTTCCAACAGCTTTGCTAAACCGAAATCAGTTATCTTTACACAACCGGGCGTTTGGAGTAGGACATTTCTGAGAGCCAGGTCTCTGTGAACCATCCGCTTCTCCTCTAAATAAGCCATTCCTCTGGCAATCTGAGTGCACCAATTGAGGAGTGGCTTCGATCCAATCTTGTCTTTATTATTGCGAACGTAATCCAATAGACAGCCCAAAGGCATAAGTTGTGTGACGAGCATGAGTTGGGATGTCATGCAAACGGCCAGCAGTTTGAGAAGGTTCGGGTGATCTACACTCGCCATTATGTACGCCTCTTCCAGAAACTCTTTATTAGTGTTCGGTTGAGTGCCTTCTCTTAACACTTTGATAGCGACTGGAATTTTAACATTTTCCCCCTCCGGAACCCAAACCCCTTTGTAAACCGTACCGAAAGCTCCATAGCCCAGAATACCCCCTTTTCTCAACTCAGCCTCTTTGACAATCCTCAACTGCGCTAAATTCGGTTTGACATTAGTTGGCTTAAGAGGTTCGTTATCATCGAATCCACTCATTCTCATTGTTAACTTCATTGTGTTTTCCTTAGTTCGGGCCCTTTGGAGCCATTGGTAACTAAAGATTGCGAGAAAAACCCCAAAAAGCACAACACATCCGGCACTGCCGCCAATAATCACAGTCCAGGGGTCCTCTTCAGTGTTGACGCCATAGGCAGCAATGTTGGGGTCTTTGTCGGAACAATAGGGGTCTTCGTTGTTGTCTTCGAACACTTTGTATGGCTTTTCTGTTGGACAGGAAGCGGTACAGTTGAACAGTTTTTTGTCGTCGCCGCTATAGACCCGATAGTTTCTGCAGGCAATGCAGTTACTAGTGGTCGGACCATAGCATTTGCGACACTCATCGGCACATTTGACGCACTTGTGGTGCTCTTCATCCGCGTAGTGATCGCGTGGGCACTGGTCTTCGCACTGCTCTCCAGAGCTATACCGCAGACACTCGCACACAGAAACATGAATTCCAAAAGCGGTGCAGTTTTTGCACCTTTGGTGACATTTACGACAAACCGATTTGCCGGTCAACGACTTGAGAGCCCCCTCTTCCTGAGGCCCGATGTACTCGTGATAGAAGCCGTCCGGACAGGACTCCTCGGCTTTAAGGCACTGCTCGACTACATTCGGGTCATACATACTGACAATGGCTTTCTCACACGACTTGCACCCGCCCTCTCCCAGCTTGTTAAGCGCACCCGTACAGCCCTGAACACAGTTTTCATGACAAGGCTTGCACTCCCCGTTCTGTCCGAACTTAGAGACCGGGCATTCGCGAACACAATAAGGGCCATCCCTAACGTGTCTACATTGAGAGCAATTGCCAGCCCCGGGACCGAAGCACTCGCCGGAGCACTCTTCGTGACAGTGTTTGCAGATCTGGTTTCCCGCGTCATATATGCTGTCAAAGAATTTTTAATTATATTATTTGATAGCAATTACTAATAGTGACAGATCTGTCATATTCTGAACATACGTTTGAAGGCATACTAAGAGAGCGTAAGAGAGTTAGAGATTAAAGTAATAATTAGTTTTGATGGAAGAGCTCTAATGGAAAAGATGAGTGAGAGAGAGAGAGAGAGCAGGAGAGAGCAGGAGGGAGAGAGCAAGCAGGAGAGGAAGAGCAGGAGAGAGAGAGCAGGAGAGGGAGAGAGCAGGAGAGAGAGCAGGAGAGAGAGCAGGAGAGAGAGAGAGAGCAGGAGAGGGAGAGAGCAGGAGAGGGAGAGAGCAGGAGAGAGAGCAGGAGAGAGAGCAGGAGAGAGAGGGAGAGAGCAGGAGAGGGAGAGAGCAGGAGAGAGAGAGAGAGAGCAGGAGAGGGAGAGAGCAGGAGAGAGAGAGAGCAGGAGAGAGAGCGGGAGAGAGAGAGCAGGAGGGAGAGAGAGCAGGAGAGGGAGAGAGAGCAGGAGAGGGAGAGAGAGAGCAAACAGTTTCTTACCCCAAACTCGTATTACAACTTTGAGTACACGTTTCCCCCAATCTGTAGGAACGGCATGAGAGGCATTCATCTGGTCCGGGACCCCAACAGCCATCACTGCCACACTGTGAGTGGCAAACCAGTCCTTTTTTGCCTGCAATCACAATCACAAACAGGTATTAGAGTAAAGGTATGTTAAATACCTCTTTCGCTGATAACTTACGGCACTTGTCTTCGTCTCCATTGCTCTGCAATAACATGTTGTGAGCGCTCGAACGCATCACTTTCTTCCAATCAATACTACTCGCAAAACAAAGCTCTTTATTCTCCAGTATTGCCACACTTCCCGACCGAACCTTCTTTAATGACCGCAGACTTAGTGACTGCAAAGAAGTCTTCACTATATAGAGGGCCGCAAAGTATTCGGTCAGTTGTCGGCCGCCAATAATGTCGAGGTTTTTGAAATACGAGAGGTTTTTGAAGTCTTGATGCGAGGCCTGAATGCTTACAAATCCAGTCACTTCTCGCAAAGTGTTGAACACTTCCAACTTGTTTGGATGCATTCGGGGGTAATGCGGCCCAAATGTAAAGTTGAGATAAACTTCTTGAAAGCCATTGAACGAAGTGTCCAGAATAGTGAGCGAACCCTCGATTATAGTACAGCCTTTGAATGAGTCAATATTGCCCGCGTGAACCACCTCCACGCCCTGGCAGTTCTTAGGACAAGGCCCATCACAGGGCACACATTCGCCGTTAAAGGCTTTCTTGTTAGGCGGACAGGAGCGGACACAAGCGCCGTTGTCTTTGAGAAGATGGTCCGGACAGTTCTTGACACAAGTGGCGCCGTAAGCGTATTTGCCCTCAGGGTTGCTTTCCCAGGAATAGGTGGCCGGGTTGTAGCGCATCATTGGCGGACATTCCTGTTTGCACACACCGTCGTCATAGAAGTTGCGACAGGCCTGGCAGGGGGAGAGAGAAAGAGAGCCGTTAGATATAGTTGTTTTGTATTCAACACATGATAGCATACAAGACAATCGCTCTGTTTAGGGCCAGTGCATCCACCCGCGCAGAACAGATGACAACACTCCCTCGGGTTGGGTCCAAAGCATCGCCCTTGATGACACTGAGGCGAACAATTAATCTTGGAAAACTTTTGGCAGTTGTGCGAACCCTCGCCCCAACAGCCCTCTTCACACGACTCATGACATGGAGGACCTAATCATTAGCACAATTTGTATTAATAAACTCGAGAATAGTTTTCTATTATATATAATGGCATACATTCGCGTTCCGGTTGAGTGAAATTGTAGACATAAATAGTCTTAGCCTTAGAACCCGTTAGGATCTCATCCCAATTGACGGTTCGGATGTGACATAGATTGTAGTTATTGAAGAAACCGACGCTTCCCGACAATATGTCTGAATATTATCCATAAAAATAATTATCAGATCCTAAGAGTTTGTTGTGATATAAGAAACTAACCTCTGAGTGCAGGCGTTTCCAGGTTTTCCATTTTGCTTAGGGTTACCATTAAAGCAAATTCTTCGTCGCGTACATTGAGTTTGAATAGAGTTCTTCCTCTTATTATCTGAAGACTTGGAAGTACTATCCGTTTGACGTCGACATGCGATATGAGTACATAACCGGTCACTTCCCGAATGTATTGCAAAAAATTTAAGTCGAGGTTCTTGTCCTGAAGCCAAGTCAGTTCCAAATTGCCGTCGACGTACGTGCAGTTTGTATACCGATCTCTTAGGTTCTGGAAGTGATGCTCGCGGTTTGATGGCACAGACATTCGACCGTTTGTTCCGATACATACTATTTGTATTAATCAATTAATTTTAGTTCTTAGACTCGTTATCAATCTATATTTCTAAGACACCTGTTCTCTGTTTTGTATCTTTAGTAAAGTAATGACTAAAGTTAATTTCTATAAGTTTATATTAGTTTTAACTGGTTAAAACTGTTTAGATAATTCAAATTATTATTTTAATTAAAAATAAAAATTTAGAAATAAATTATACGAAAGTGAGTGGAAAGTAGCAATTGGTAATTGGTAATTGTTAATTGATAAATGGTAATTGGTGAATCGACTAACTTTTGCCTTTTTTGATGTGGAGGTCTTTCTCAGAGCCGCCTCTGACCAGAATGCAATTAACTAGTACAACACAATTGGTTATTACGAATATAAATAGTAAAATTGATTTGATTCGAGTTCTCATTTTGAATGACAGGTTCGTTCGTTCAGTTCATTTTGGTTTAGCGAACGGTTTGACACTTAATGGTAGAGTGCAGAGCACTTTGGCCTCTCCTCTCAAACACAAAGCAATCGGCGCACAAATCATCAAATTATTTACAATAACCACAAATATTATATTATATTATTTGCAGAATCGGCTCAATTTGACAGTTTTAATGAGCTGAGACGCAAATAGAGATAAACTCTCGTCTCTTTTTGCGATAGTTCTGATAAACTTATTTCAATATTATTGGTGCACTTGAAGTGCATTTTGAAAACATTGTCCATCTCTTGAAAATCCGAAACTAAATGAGAAAAAACAAAATATCCGCCAATTATTAGATTGTTGAGAGAGTAAAGCAAATGTAAGCAAAACTGAGATTCGGAATCAGTTCTACACAACACTTGTTCGAATGGGAACGTCGTTATGCAGTAATGCATTGAAAGCTTCTTTTGCCACATTTCAAGTCAACCATTTCCATCAACACAAATCTGGGCCACATATCCACATAGCCTTTACACCACTCTTAGCTTAGACTAGTTCTCTACAACAGTTCCCTGAGTTTGACTCGAAATAATCATTCAAAATATGACTGAATATGACTGCTCTTCGACGCACAACACCTACACAACTAAACATTGTTTCTAATTCGACTAATTCTACTAATTTATGTCTACTTCTTCTAAATGTTTACATAACTACAAAAGCTCGCTCTCGAGTAGAATTCAATCTGTTTGGCCGAGTCTTTGACCTCTTAGATGACATATAACTATATAACTGGTTATAACTTAAATGTCTTTATATTATTTCATAAAATTGGGCCGAAATTAAGAAAAGTCAGCATAACTGCAGTCTATCCAAACCTAACTTTACATATCTTTGCTTAGTCTCCAAATATGTTTAGTTTTGAAATTTAATGCAAAGAATGTTGAATTAGAAAAACAGTAATAACTACAGTATAATGGGCTTAAAGTCCAAAAAATTTAAATTAACATTTGAAAGCGAGCCCTTCCAAGAATTATATTATCAGCTCTTGTATTGGCGCAGATATACGAGAATTAAAAAGAATTAGAGCTCAAGGAATCCCAGGCAACCCATAAATAATATTTTTACCGATTGATAAGATTTAGTTCGAGTATTTCCAAACACATTGAATAATATATGTATCTGTAGTTTGTTAGCAAAAATATTGTAAGACAAATAAATCTAGTGTTGATCACATTCTGTACCACTCAATTCGATATCATTTGAATCATTGATATTTGCTTTACCTAACCGTCCCAACTCTCAACGTCCCAAACTGTACAAGTGTAAAAGTTAAGTTGTAGTTATTTGGTAGTGAATATCCACCCAAACAAAACACATTAAAGTCTAACCATATATATATATATAATATTATATATTGAAACTAAAGTAGAACATTAAAAGTTGAGTTTGCGGACCAAAAAGCCAATGTTTAGTCAATGCTAAGGAATAGGGAACAGAATGAGAACAGAAACTGAGTTGAACTCACTTTTGATCACTTTTTATAACTCCTACACACAGTTAACGCATATAAATAAGACCCGAATTCGTGAAATCCTTGAAAGGACAACAATCAGCACTAATACAGAACTACAGAACTTTGGATGACTTGAAATCATATTTTGCAATATTATGTGGCATTCGTTCACTCATTCATATATTTAATAAATTCGTTAATTATTTAATTCGAAACAAACAAAAAGCTTAGAAAAGGTTATTATTTGATTGAATGATATGACAATTCATTGCATGTTATGATTGCATGTATGAGAGTATGAAATTGATAACAAAGTAAATGTAAAAATTGATATTTACTTAGTCTGAAGACTACAATAAAAGCATTGCTTTATATCATTTAGAACTAAATGCGTGAATCTTGAGATCCAAACAGAGCTTCGACTTCACATATGGAGACAAAGATTTTTTAGGAAAACTTGATTTGAGTTTTGAGGCAAATATATTGCAGATATAAAATGATGCGCTCACAGCACAGGCAGATCACGCCTATTCATTCGCGTTTATCGAGAACCTAATCTCAAGACTTTCGCCGTCGATAACAAATATTTCTTCGCCATTGCTTCCAAACGAGTCGTATTGGAGGACTGGTTTGGTTTGAATATAGCACTGGCACTGGTGTTGGTATTGATGTTGGTATTCAGATTCGTATATCTATTGCTATTGCTATTGCTATTGCTATTGCTATTGCTATTGGTTTTGGTATTGGTATTCCTCTATCAGACTCACACCACACAAGTCAGTCGCAGCAAACTTTCGAACCAGAGTTACGATTCGGTCAATCAATTCCGATATTAGATTACAAACAAATGAGAGAACAAACAGTTGAATATAAATATAAATTATGGAAACGTATCACTAAATAAATATTTAGCTGAATATCAGTGTTTGGCAAAACAGAGCAACAGTTGGATTGTTATTGAATCGAAAAAGTCTGGAATCGAAGGCACAAAACAAGGATGAAATGAAGCCAAAGCAGCTAAGACTGACTGCAGTCCGTATTCGTATTCGTATTCTCAGTAATCCTCCCGTTTTTTCTTTCGTGCATTCGCTACCTGCTATGCCTCAGGCAAAGCAACATAAGTACAGGAATACCTTAGAATACCTGACGTGTTTTCTTACCTGTTCCCTCCCAGTCAGCCCATTCCTCCATTTCTTCCTTACAGTAACTGCAATCGCAACACTCATACCAACACTCAATGTCAGTCCCCACCACACAATCACATCTCTATAATCATTAATATTTCTTTTGAGTTATCCAACAAATTAAAAACATTATAATTCTAACGCATATTGCAAATCAAAGCTCATATATGCTTCAAAACAATAATCTTTGATAACAAACAGTTATCAGTAATAATAATGACAATAATAATAAAATGTTAAAATAAAACATTTTCTTACTTTAAATTATTTTTGTTTAAATTACTATTTTTTCAAATATATTTAAATTTATTAATAAAATCTTTGTTTCATTCAGTCAAATATTAAAATCAAAACAAGGAAAAGTTTTTTTTGGATAAAAATGAACAAGTACTGTTTAAATAATTTAGATAAAATGATTGGGCAAATAAGGAGAGAATAGAATTTTCTTATATTCGCCCCGTATTTCAACCCCTGTTTATTTCCCCCAAAAAGCCACGATTTTGCACGGCTTTACCTGTTTGGGGGTCAAGAAAGGGGCAAAAGTTTTCTTCTTGACTTACCTGAGCGGTGCGGGGCCTCTATCGCAACAACATAGCGCCGTCAGTCTGCACAGGCTGTAGCTGAGGCTATAGCTATGACTATGGCTATACAGCCTTACACTCAACTGCCATATAATACATGTTATAAGTTATAACGATTTGAAGTTTAATGAAATTGTGGATTCGATTGCATAGATTCGAACTGAACTGTAGGTTAAAAACACGACGTTTTAGGCGACGATTGAATTGCATTCAAATGAGACTAATTTTTGATTGTCTTTTACATTCTAATCAATAAAATTTTAATTTACAAAAATTGCATAAATTGACACAATTTGCAAATAAATTGCAATTTTGCAAATAAACCGTAATATCTTAACAAGATTTTAAACAAAATCATATGTTTTTTGTAAACTTGTCTAATTATATTCAGGAATTTTGATCACATATTCGCAGGACTGCATCGAATCAAAAATTTTAATATGTATTCCAATTGTGTTTTCAGTTGTATTTAAGGCAAAAGTTAGTCAAATATGCTTTTGATGTGAGAGCCGGCGCCGACTTATATTGTAATCGTTTTATATTTTACTGATACCTTGTTTTTATTTACTCGAATTACATATTCTGATACACTTACCAACCAATTGGGCATTAAATACAAGTCAAATGTCGGACATGGATTTGCTTACCTAAATAAAGGAAAAAGAAGATTAGCATGTTATAACTAATAAACAATAGGTTAAGATTAGTATAATAGTAGAGCTGGTCTTAGCTGGTATTGAATTTTATTATTGTCACAGTATCTACAATAGAGCAAGTACATTTATTTGGGTTTTCACTCAATTTAATTCCATTTAAGTGTGTTTTGTCGGAAATTCTAATACATTTAATCCAATTTTATTTTGATGTTATGCTAATTAAACAGCAATTTATGTTTTTAAATATTAAGTAAATATTAGATTTATTTTCCTTTGTATGAAAAACATAAGTTATGAAAAATGCTATAATTAGTAAATTTTTGCAAAATGCAGTCAAGGCTTAAATATTTTCATTTAAAATATGATTTAGTAGAAGCAAGCGTTCGTTTAATTTAAAACAAAAATTCTTTTGCACAATCAGTTTTGTAGTCTTGAGTGATGTATGATCTTAACTGTTGACCATTTCTCAGTACATTTCAAAAATTATTGTTCGGCCCATAAACCTATCATTATATTAGTGAACATTTTCCAGGCGCTAAGTGAGGGTAGAAAGCCGTCCCAACAGCTAAAAGTGTAAAAACAACTTTAATTTAGCCTTTGGTTTAAGATTTCATTTGTTATTTAGAATTGGGTTTCACTCAAAATCGATCAATAAATGAGCGAATGTTTTAATTGCAAACTTACTTTCACTGAAAATATTATTTTTCCAACAAAAAAACTAATAACTAATTAATTGATGTTTAATAAAAAAAAATTGTATATAAGAAACGACGTGTAAAACTTATCAGTGAATTTTTTAGTTAAAATATTAGATGAGAGCTCTTATTGGAGATCGACATCGCGATAATTATCCAGGAGAAAAACTGGTAGCGCAACCAGTTTGGTAGAGCCTGAGTCTGATTACCAGTCACTTTAGTTATTCAATAGACATGAGATGTCATAAACTTGATATTAAAACATGAATTTCCACATATTTTGATGTTTGGCCCAAACCTGAGACCTCATCAAAATCAATTAAACAGAGAAAGAGAGGGAATGTTAGGCTTTGGAGAACTGGCATAACACAGATCTGATGCCGAATACTGGACTCAACTCTACGTGTTTGTCAGTTCAGTTTATTTCAGTTTCGTTTTTTCACTTAAATTCTTAACCTTTTTGCAGAATTTTTTCAATGTCTCAGTCGTTCTCTTTTCAAACCAATCAATTACACAAAGTTCTCAACTAATGTCACGTTTTTAAAATATGATCAAAATTAAGACGATTAGTCATTTAGTTTGAAGTGCCTTTAATTTAGAGCTTTTAGTATTAAAAAAAATAAAATTATATATAATTTTAATTAATTTTTTCGTGATTTTTATTTAGGAATTTTGTTCCTTTGAGCTCAAAATAAAATATTTTTAATTTAAAAAATCTAATAAATATATTAATGCATTAAAATAATTTTAAAATTCTGAATCTTACAAATTTGCTAGACTAGTTTAATGATAATTAAAAAAAATTATACTAAATTAGGTAACTTATAAATTTGAAATAACATTTGTGATATAAAATTTATAATTTAAATATCAAAATAGGCAAAATTTTAAATAAATAATTTACTTTTATATTAAATTAAAAATGACAATATTGGGACGACTGAAATATTGATATTACTAAATGTTGCATAGAAAAACAAGTTTAAAAATTTAACAAGATATACTTTTGCGATTTTTTTATTTTTAAAATATTTATTTGAATATAATATTAGATACTAAATATAAGATAATGATGCAAACATTTATTTTAACAACTTAAAATTTATTTTTAATTAAAAAGCTTTTTAACAATTTTGTTTTTCTAAATTAGCCTAAAAATGTCATAAAATTTCTATTTGTAAAAAGATAGCATAAAAATTTAATTTTAAATAAAATTTATTATTATATAAATTAAAATTAAGTATGCAGATAAACTGCTTAACATAGTGTAATTACAGCAAATATAAAATCTTAAATTAAACACAGGGTAGGCCAAGAGGGGTAAAGTCAAAATGCTCCTCTAATTTTAAAAATTTGGTAAATAACCATAATTTTTTGTTTAAAAAATAATCACTTTATATTTTGCTTAAGGTGGTTGGTAGTTTGTTAATTTTAAATTAAAATTAAAAAATCCTCTAAATTGGGATTAAATCTGATATATACTTAAAATAAAATGTAAATATGACACAAATAATTTTTCCAATTTTACCATCATTTAATTCTTATATTAATTCATTATTTTATATTTAATTTAAGGTGCTTAAAAAATATTTAATTAAGGTTAGTCAGGGTAAACCGAGCCATAAGTATTATTATATGAATCATAATTTATGATATACACAATAATAATAAACAATAATTTTCTAAAAAGATTAAAAATTAAATTACATAAAACATTAAAAGCAGTTTTTATTAAATTGTTCAAAAATTTGTTAACATACTTTATGAAAGTTACTAAAAACCAATGACCAAGAATTTTTAAAAATATTTAAATCTTATTTTAAGCAAATGCGTGTAAATTGTGTAAATAAATTATGTTCTAGTAAAATAAAATACACAAGGTTAATATTTGAATAAAAATTAACATAAAGATTTTAAAACTGCCCTAAAAGTTACAAGATTGATAAGATTTCTGGTTATGGTTAACTACAGTAACTGTAGCGAACATTAGTTAGAATTAGTTAGTGTTTAGCCGTTGAGCTCGAAAAGAACGAATTGAAAAGTTGTTTAACTTTTGCTAGAGTTGTCTCAAATGATTAAAGTTTAGAAACGTTTTAAGTCATCTATTTATTGAAGGATTAACTTTTGAGAAGAATGTGAGATAGAGTGCAGGTGTGAGGGATGTGAGAGAGAAAGAGAGAGCAGTGATTGCCTGCCATTGGCGACGAGAGTTGGCTTTGAGAGTTGAGGCACAGCTCAGCAGCAATTCCCTTATTTATGGCCGGACCCGGACTGCTCTCTCGGCGCTCGTCAATGCCAATGGGCTAATGACTCTCTAAGATATCAAAAGGTTTTCTCAGAAATTCCTTATTAGAAATCAAATATTTACCAAAAACATAGAAATTTGACTTTCGTTTGCAGTCCGAGAGTCGGACAAAAAGATTAAATCCGGTTCTGCCGTAAGAACTGTAAGAACTGTAAGAACTGATAACATTTTCTAATAAACCCTTAGATTGATCACGAAATCTAACTTTTAACAGATATTGCTTTGAATTACTTTGATTTTTCATTTTATTATTAAGTAAGTGATCTGTAGCTGCAAAATACAGGAGGAATTTCGGGGTACGTGCCCTTTCACCTTTCACATGCATACAGTATTATACAGTACAGGTATAGTCTATAGATTGTGCAGTGTTTGGCGCTCAGGCTTTTATATGATAGACTAGCTCTAGCTCTAGCTCTAGCTCTGGGATCACTTATGCATTTTTGCAGATCGTGAGTCTCTCTCTCTTTTTAATTTTTATGTATTGAACAACACATCAGCAATAAAGTGAACTAAAGTGAGCACAGGTTGAGCACAGGTTTCGTGTAATAGCACTCATTTCGAGTCAAATACTTATTTCGATAACTACCTTACGCTCTGCTCTCAAACAAAAACAAAATCCAACTAATCGTAAATTAACATAAACTTCACTTCTCTCTCGTCAGTACTTTTTCAAAAACTTTTAATAACTTTTCAATAATTTGTCTGAAAAACGACTACTTTTACTATAATAATTATAATAACTTCAAATCATTTGAGCGCTAAATAACAAGATTTTTAGCAAATAATGTTCAACTCATTTAAATACTTGTTTAAGTAAATACAGTAAAAAATGTCTAAACTTTCTTTGTGTGAAAACTTAATTTTTTATCTAATGTTTAACCAATAATTGAAAATTTTTAAAATTTGAAGTGAGGAGGATGCATTATTTTTAGTTAAAGGAAAAGATTTCAGAAAATTATTTCCAAAAATCTAAGTTACATCAGATTGTGATTTAAATTTAGTCAAATTATTGCAAATTTTATATTTATTTGCAATTGATTTACGAGTTAGTCTTTAATCTCAAATATAGTTAAGATTTATGTAAAAATAAAAACTGCATTAATTTCATAATAAGTTTGATATAAACTTAATTTTAAAGTATCTTAGCATGGCAAACATACAAATTACACAAAAATTTATTTTAGTGCTTTTGTTAAAAGCAGATTTTGAAATAATTTAAAAAATAAATTTGCAATTAAAGAAAACTATAATCTAGCTAAAAATAAAGGTTCAAAATAAACAAATTATATGATTAAATCAAAAATTTTTAATTAAATAAAAGTAGTTTGGAAGAAGTTTGAGCGTTAGCTCCGGCTTTGACTTATTCTGTAAGCACTGTATGTAATGTATTCTTCGGTAGCCATTAGAGGCAGTCTATTATAACGCCGTCTCCTCTAATGAGGGGTCCGAACATTCCTGTCTTATTATAATAAATTGTAAAATACAATCGTGTCATCATTAATCGAGACACCTTAGGCCAGGTATAGGCCAGGAGCCAACAACCATTCCCCACTTTCACTATTAAAGGATTGCAAACTTTTATAAATATGCAATGAATTAAGAAAAAATTAATAGTCTTTACTGTATATTAAGAAACATTACAATTATTATAAATATTTTAAATTTTAATGTAAACAACAAATTTGTTTTTATGTTATGAAAACAAAATATCTTAAAATTTAATTATAAATAAAAGACAAAAATTTAATTTTTGTAGAAATTAGTTCAAATAAGTTGAAGAATTATAAGTTTCTAGATTTGTACGCAATAAAATTAATTAAAAAACATTTTCAGTTAATAAGATAATTACAAATTTAAGAATTATTTTTAGACTTTCAAAATAAATATAATAAATGAAAACATCAAATATTTTGAACTCAATTATAACTAATTGTAATTAAGTTAATTAGTATTTGCACAATTAATCTATTTGTAACTTTTTATTAATAAAACAAGAACAATTAATTAATTAAATTTTATAATTTAAAAAATGTAAAATTTCTATTATAAAAAATTTGTAATTTAAGAAAAAAGATAATAAACTTGATTGGATTTTAATTAAACGCCATATTACTGGTTATAGCAAGATAATTCTTTACAAAATGCAACAAATTAAAGTAGTTTAGCTAACATTAAATAAAATAAAAAATTTTAAATGTAAAAAATTTGCATTCAGTAGACAAACAATTCAAACCTCAAATTACAATTGAATTAATGAAAAACTTAAATTCAAATTAAAACAAAATAATAACTAATTAATGAGAGCCTCTTATTACGGTTGAAGACCTTTTAACAGTTATGACACCATTTCCTAATGATTTCGGACTCTATTCACTGCATTATGTTTTTGTTTAGTCTTAATAACTATTAATTATCATAATTTAAACTTTAATTCATTTAAATATTTTAAATATAATAAATAACAGGTGGAATATAAAGCAAAAGTTTTTAACTTATTAAAACTTCATTCAATGCAATTTTGTTGTTATACACATTACTGCACTTCAGAGTCAGTATTAGTACAGTATATACAGTACATGTACTGTATATTCTACGTTAGAACTTCTAACAAGTTTATGATGATATTAAAATTCCTCAATTCAAAAAATATTTCTATCTCCCTGTGCTGCACTCTATTGGTTACAAATTAAACAAAAATTGCTTAATAATAAAAACTTATTACAATATAAGAATGTTGTATCTAAATAAGTTTATTATAATAAAGTTCGCTTAAACTTTATTATATATTTAAAAATAATTTTGTTTATAATTTAATAAAATTTTGTTTTAATTTGACGTGTTCTATTGTATATTTAATATTAAAATTACCGTAATTAAAAGATAAAGTAAATGTCTGTATCAAATAGTTTTATATAAAATAAATTTAAGACAAAATTAATAAAATTATTTTGCAATTTAACATTTAAAAATAGATTGTTAATTAGGTATATAATAAATTATTGTATTAATCAACTTAATTGTGCTAATACTAATATACACTTTGTATAAGAATTTTATCTTAAAATAAAAATATCTGTACTTTAGACTTATTTTGTTATTCTAAACTTATTTGGGTTCAAGTTTTAAAATATTTTATTTAGACCTCTTAATGCCATCTATTGGTGACAATGCCTAATAACCAAAAAAGCTCTAGAAGCCAATTTTAATGGGCGTTTAATTTGGTACTTTTATGCCAAGTTATAACTATTGTTATAATTATAAACTAATTGTTACAAATTTAAATGAAATATGGATGCAAAAACTACATTATTTTAATTTAAACTAAAAATTGATAATAAAGTTTTATTATTGAATATTTAAATACACAAAAATTAATAATTAATTTCATTTTTCTCGTTTGGATAAAAATATAAAAAAGCTATTCTTAAAAAACTATTAAATAAACTAAAAATTATAGAATAACTAAAATACATAATATATATTTTGTTGTTATGTATTAAATTAAATTAAATTAAATACAAAATGCGGTCAAATTTTAGCCAAAGACTAAAAATAAAATTATACGTGAAATGTACTAGTGACAGAGTAAATTTAACTTTGCATATCTGCCTCTATGAGGAATAATTTTAAAGTAAAGTTATATCGATTTATCATTGAATTAGGGTTCAAGTTAAATTTTAAATATATTTTCGTGCTGTCTATTAAATATATCTACAGAATTGAAGGTCAATTCAAATTTAAAAAGTTAAAATTCTTATTATAATTTGTGTACAATTTTTACTAGAGCAATCTTTTATAAACGTTGACTATAAACCTAGTATAGAAAACGTAAGCAATAAATGAATTCACAATTGGCCTGTAGATTCAATCTACAGTATTATTGACACACAAGTCTTATTAATTTATAAAATATATACTGTATATAGTTTAACTAAAGCGCTAATATAATGATATATCGATATAACTTTACCTCAAATTATTTCTTATATGCAAAGTTAAATTTACTCTTTTGCTAATATAAATATAGCCAAAAATATCAAATATTGTGTTTGAAATTGAAGTGAGATTTTGTCTAAAGTTTAAAATTAAATTAACACGTTTATTTTTCAGATTAAATAAAAACTCACTTTTAATACAAATTATCTCAAATTTAAATTCAAATAAAAATTATACAAATGTGAAAAAATACAAAAATAAATTAAATTAAACTCAAAATTAATTAATCTAATTGTCCGATAATTAATATAAATTTATAATATTTTATAATTAAATTTTAAATATTTATAGAATTAAATTGAATGCCAATAAATCCACGTTGAATGCGGATAAATATTAATAGAAATTAATAAAAGAATTAAGACAAAAACAACGCTTCCGTTTTTTAACACAAAATTTTTATAATTGGGCGGTTTTGCTAGTCACAATTAGGAATAAATATTTTTTTCAAGCATACTTTATAAGCAGACAGCGGATTTTCTCTCATTTTTATCTTATTTTGGTCGTCAGACTGTAAATAACGACTAAAAACAAAAATAAATAAAATTTAATAAAATACATTAAAATGTTTATAAAATCTAATTAATTGATCTAATTATCATCTTATGGCAGAAATGTTTTCAGATTACCACTAATTGTATTTTATTA
Source organism: Belba bartosi (assembly GCA_034693685.1). Taxonomy (NCBI): domain Eukaryota; kingdom Metazoa; phylum Arthropoda; class Arachnida; order Sarcoptiformes; family Damaeidae; genus Belba; species Belba bartosi. The sequence continues at coordinate 7,391 of JAQFXP010000476.1, read as the reverse complement.
AATTTTATTAAATTTTGTTTTTATGCGTTATTTATAGTTTAACGACCAAAATGAGATGAAAAATGAGAAAAAATCTGTTGTCTGTTTATAAGGTATGTACAGAGTTGTATTCATCTCATAGTTTAAAAACGTTAATTAACACTTTATAACATTTGCTAAGCATACAAAAACAGTATATCTGCAATGGCCCGAAATAAATCTGCGGGCCATTGCAGATATACTGTTTTTGTACGCTTAGCAAATGGTATAAAGTGTTAATTAACGTTTTTAAACTATGAGATGCATACAACTCTGGGTATGTATTATCTTGTGCAATTTAAACAAAATATATACCAATACATAAATAAACAATTAACACTATTAATTAATTTATTTAACCATGATATTGTGGTATAATTTTCAACGTATTTTAAATTGTTTGATACAAACCAAAAAAATTGCGCTTATATTTATTTGGATAGAATTAGAGAATAGTCGGTAGTTCTTGAGATGCGTTGGAAGTAATGCAAGTTTAGTCAAATATAATAAGAGAATGTTTCAATTAAGTTTAGCTAAAAATTAACTAATTCTTAAAAGTTATATAAATCAAAGCAAGTTATTAAAATAAATGTATTTTTTACAATATTTTTTCTCGAAAAACTACTGTTGCTTTAATTATAAGCTGTAATACTTTGATGTTTTAATAGTATAGCTAAACATAATTGTCTGCAATTGAAATGAAACAATAATCAATAAGAACAACAATATTTTGTATTTATCAACAAGTTTTAGGGGACGGGTGAGTATAAAAATATAAACCAGCTTGTTAGGGTAAAACGAATTGAAATTAAAATTTTGTTGCTTATATATAAAATACTTGACAGATTATACTAATTTTGCATTTAATTACAATTAATAAATTATGATCAATTTGTCCTGGTCAATTTGATGGCAAAGACATGCGTTTCGATAAACAGTTATAATTTGTTATTACAGTAATCTAATTGCTTTTGTATTGTACTAAATTCTAAAAAGTTAGATTTAAATAACGAATCTCTTAAACAGAATTTGAGAAGGTCGGTTAATCCATGAAAGATCAGGGAATTCTTTTCAAAAACGTTTAAAATGCCTTAAAATCACTTATCTTTATATGCAATTTAACGTAGTTTAACTGAATTTAACCCAAATTTAAACTAAATTTAGTTAATTAAGCTGAATCTAAACTAGATTTAGCACAATTTTAGGTAAAATTATCTCAAATTTTTGCCCAAAAACACAAAAAATTTGCTTTCCGTCTTCAAAAATCGGGAGAGGGAGCAAATGCCAATATTCAAAATCATATGATCTCAGGGTCGGCCGTCTCTTGGTTGACCGTCTGCTCAATCTCTGCTCTTAGAGTTAATGCACTCTCTCTCTCCCCTACCTCTCTCTCTCTCTCTCCCTCCCCCCCCCTCTCTCTCTCTCTCTCTCTCTCTCTCTCTCTCTCTCTCTCTCTCTCTCTCTTCCTCTCCTCCTCTCTTCCTCCCTCCCTTTAAAACTTTCAATATACTAAGTAATAAAATTTAACAATACAAGTTAAAATAATTGCAAATTAACAAGCTATTTTGGTTTTAAAGTAAAATTTTTTAAAGTAAAACCCTAATATTTAAAATTGATGAAAAATGTTGAAATAAATTATAAAACTTTATTAGGCTATAAAATAGTTAAATCATATTTAAGTAAATTAAACATATTATTTCATTTATTGTTAATGTTTTTCATTAATCTCTTAATTAATTCAAAACAATATTTTGTTGAATGTATGGGAAAAATATTCCCACTCATGAGTGTTAAATGTGTTGACACAAAAACGTTTTCAATTATTGTTGTTATTATTCTTTGCTTAATAAGAGATTGTTGTGAATTGGGGTATAGAGGGAGGAAGTGGGGAGAGAAGAGTTTAAAAACTTGACTAAAATATAAAATCCATCCAGTAAATTTTTTTAAAATAATATTAACTTTTTTTCAAGAATTATTTTGACACTAATATTTTACCATTATTAAATTAATTGCTAAATTAAATACAAATAATGTATTCTAGGTTAATTATTAATATGTTCAATTACTAATTAAGTATATAAATAAGTATTATAAATAAATACAATTTAGAATAAAATATTGAGATTTTATAATAATATATAGAGTTATAATCGGAGATAAAAATAACTTAAAGAATCCCTTAAAGACAATTTAATAAAATAATGCAAGCTTGTTTTCAATTTGTTTATAAAAATATTAGCATTTGAAGGCATCAAACTTAAATGTTTTAAGATAATAAGAATATTTATTGTAAAATATTTTATTCTTTTTACAACTTATTTTTCGTAACAAATATATAGCATTTGTCGAACGATATATCTAATCGAGGGCTAAATTTCAGACCTTCTTCATCAGCGACTCTAACAGGACTGTTCACCAACTCTCGTTGATCACAATTGTGTTAAAATTCTTTAGTTGTGTCGTTTAAAGTAAATTTGAGCCAGGATGTAATTGTTTATATAAACTGTGGTTTTGTGTTGCACATTACATTTATTTAATTGTTAAATTTTAATTGCTAACTGAGCTCACTAACAAAACTCGATTAACATGCAAAATTCCATATTAAAGCTTTAAAGAAAATTTGTATTAAAGTACAAAAGTGGTAAATCAAAACGATACAGAAATTTTGCTATATAACGGAATTATAAATAGCCTGTACATTTTAAAAAATCTAATTTTACATTTTTAACTTTTTTATGTTATGAAATAATTACTATATTTAAGTTCAAATACTGAAAAAATAAAAGTTTTTATTTTTAAACTTTAATAAAAATAATCAAAGTTATTTAAATTCAAAATCAATAAAATTTAAAAAATAATTTAAAACTTATAATCATTTTATCTGATTTTTATACTAAACTTTTGTTTTAATCAAAATATTTGTTATAAACATAAGTTTAAAAAGACAATTTGTTAATATATTTTAAGTTTAATATTAGTTTGAGACTTAATCTGAGTATTAAAAATATACAAGCAATTCTATAGTTAAAATCAACATGTTTTTATTTAATAGCAAAATTTCTGAATTGTTTCGATTTACAGCTTCTGTACAAAAATTATCAATTAATTTATAATAAATTTTACGAAACAGTAGATATTTTAAATTATTATATTCTTTACGTCGCAAATTTTCTCATTTGTTTAAAGAAATTATTTGCGTTTTAAATTTAAAAATAAATTTAATCTAAAATTAAATTAAAGTTTAAATTTTAGCAATAAAATATCATCATCTACCAATACCTCTTTGGTTTGATTAATCTCTAATTGTAATTAGACACTGCATAAATATTATAAAATTGATTTTAGTTAATGTTAAAATATCAGCAGCTACTGCAATCTGTAAGTGTTTAACTCAATTTAATTTTACTCTAATTTAAATAAGAAAAGCTATTTGATAATTATTAGAAGAATATTAGAAACTAATGATATTTTCTTATCAATACTCAAAAGTGAACGAACGATAAATGAATGCAAAAATCAAAAGAAAAATTAAAATACTTTCTTCGAAATACAGAATTAAGTGCTTTTTACGAACAAAAGTATAGTTTGAAAGTCAGTCCTCAGTCCTGAGGAGTCGGATACGCATCGATGAGTCGCCTCGAGACCGGATGCCTGTCTTTAACTTATATACTGTGTATTACTATAGAGTCATTAAAATCAAAATTCATATCTTAGCCAAAGTTTGAATATTAAATATACTGAAAAAGTTATGCAATAATAAAATCTATGAAATATTTAATCAAATGTAAATTTTATTTTATGGCACCTTTAGCTGTTCAAATTAAAAATTCTATTTTAAACTAAAAAAACTGTGTTTAATTTATTTTAATTTACAAAGTGTTATTTTTTTTAATTTGCAATTAATTAAAAATTTTATGTCAATTTCAACCTAGTTCAATTTGATGTTATTACTTTAGTAATTTACAAAATTAAATAAATAAAATTATATTTGTTCAAGCTATAAAGACAAATGCAAAAGCTATGCATAAAATTATCGATAGTATTCAGTACTTTTTTAAGAGTTGTTCCATTCAAAGTCAAACTTTAAAATAACTTGTTAATATAAAAAATTAATTAAATTTGTTTTTCTGATAATAAATTTAAAAAATTTAAAAAATTCTAATGTATATTCTAAAAAAAATTGCAGAAATAAATTTACATACAAAGAAAATCTTTAATTTTTTTAATATGCTACTTTATTAGTGTTATTCTCCAAACAAATAATTTTTCAGTTTCTTGCATTCTACTAATTCTATTCTTCTGTATAAATTATCCACATTATTTATAAATGGCCATGATAACATTGATAACCATTTATTATATGTTGCAAATTCAAATTGTAATTCAATTTCCTGTAATTAAAACAATACAATCCTCCTTACAATAATCAATAATCAAATTCTAAAACACTGCTAATTATTACCACCTTATCTTATTTTTATTATAAAAGAGATTTATATTTAAATATTGACTGCAGAATAAATCTTGAAAATATTTTGCAGAGATGTTATTGAATTGCAATCATTATTATTCTTTTATTTCACAAGAAAGTCATAAGAGTTGACGCTTCAGGCGATAATCATAATTGTCTTTTGTGAAAGAGGTGCTACGACTTACTTAATCATCTATAATATTGACTACATTCTAGTTTTTTGTTAAAAAATACAAATACCTTGGAATGAAGTCAACTATATAAAACAAATTATATATTTAACAATTTTATTACTAATTGATTGTAATTTTTATTATAAAGTTTTAAATCAAATATTATTTTGTTTTAAATTTGGAACAATAAAAATAGAAATAATTATAAAGAAAGAAGACTTGAGGGCAAGTGTTTGCAGGCCTTTACAGACAGGAAAGACATTTTCATTAAGTGGAGACCGATTTGATGCAAACGTCTCTACAACTTAAGAATAATAATATTCAAAACACGCGAATAGTGGTACAGCTCTAAGAAGTAGACCATTAGAACATTTGGTCCATTTTATGACTTTTTTAAATTTCAGATATTTAAAACAATAATATTTTAAAAAATAAGACTTTGTTTTGATGCAAATCTGACCAAATAATTCGAACAAAAAGGAATAATATATTAAATAATTACTAGCAAGTTAAACTTTTTAATTTACTAGGTTTTGCCAAGGTCGGCCGAGTCATGGATGGATATAGCTAAGGGTAAAATAAAGTTTTTTTTAAAACCTTAGGAGAGGGTTAAATGGCAAAAAATGTTTGCATTATTTTAACAATTTAACATGATTTAACTAAATTTAAACCAAAATTAGATTAAATTTAAACAATATTTTGCATTAAGGAAAAAAAATTTAAAGAAAGAAAACCATCATTGTAACATAAATACTGTACGCTTTAAACAGTGTACAGTATAAACAATTTTGTAAACACTTATAAAAAAAATTGCATATTTTTAAATTTTCTGATCAAATAAAAAAATACAAATAGAATGAGAGACTGGTTTGCATACGCGATACGAAATGACACAAATATAGATCGGTTCGAACGCGTGGGAAAATTTTGACGATGGGATAGACCTAAGGAATAAGGTTAAGATGAATATAACCCAAAGAAAGCTAATCTAACGCTGAGAACAGATTTAAGTTTTCTTTATTGTTGAACACTGGCTATGAAAGCTGTTCTAAAATATGAATGAATGGACACCACCTGTCACTCTCTCTTACTCTCTCACTCCTAACTCTGGAATACACCTTCGGTTCGGTTTACTACTCTTAAAAAGTTTGTTTTTTGTGCAAAAAGTTTGTCTGAAGGCTGAGACAAACAAAACTTATTAATCAAAACACACTTTAAAACTTTTGAAACAAACCTTATTATTATAATTCTAAAATTAAAAAAAACCCATCTATATAGACTTGGTAAAATACTACTTAATCAAGGTGAACAATACATCAAGTAACTTGAAACAATGACAACTTCAATCAAAAGTTTGAAACGAAAAATAACGTTATTTGTTTGAAATTTATTTAAAGCAAACAAATTATTTATGAACTAGTTTAGTTTGAATAATTTTATCCCAAATATATTGTTTGAAATTCTTTGTCCAAACATTCAACTCACAAATTGAACAACAATTTCAATTAGGGTTTTGATTCTTATTTAATTATTTAGATTTAAATAAAAAAATTTCTATCGATTATATGAACAAAAAAAAGTCATTCTTCACACCCGAAAGAATTAAAATTAAAAAAAAATATTTTTTGGCTTTTGGCACATGTGAGCAGTGCTCGGAAAAAGCGAAACAGTAATAGATTAGTGTATGGCTCGCGAATGTCACGCAATGATGAACATTAAAATCATCCAACCGTTGCTCAACCATCAGATGCGACGATACTTATATGTATAAACATATTCTCGAGTTTTTAGTTTACCTTCTCTTCACAATACTTTGCTAATGATTGCCGACTGACCGAAACTCAACAAAATTATATTATTTTATATATGTTTCCCAAATCTTTTCAAAGTCCACTTTTTGTCATATAAAAAATAAATTCTTTGTTATATTTGAAAATTTATTTGAAAATATTTTAAATTATTTTAAAATTAAAACTAAATTTATATATACTTTAATATTAAAGAGAAACTGTTTCTTAAAAATTAAAATATTTTTGTCTTAATTTAAAAAAATTCGACTGTAAATTCTTGAATTTAAACTTTAAGTGACTTAAAGTTTAAATCTTTAAATATAAATACTGTATATATATTGTTTATTTTATTTAACCAATTTTTTTAATATTAATTTTAATATTTTGTCTAAATTAAGCTTCCAAGTTTAAAATATTTATTACTTACTTTTAGTACAGTATTTAATTAACACATAAAAAGGCATATGATATCAGTAATGTTCTACTCAGCTAGTCTTAGAACATTGCAGATACACTGTTTTAGTATGCTTAATAGACAGTTCATATGTTAAACATTTTAAACTTTGAACCAAAATCTCTCTAAAAAATAAATATTTGCAAAAAGTTAGAAATAAATACAGTTACGGTATATGCAAAATATTTGCAAAAAGAGATATGGTATATATATATTATATATAATATATATATTATTAAGTTTATAAAATTTATAGTAAATAATAAGTTTATTCTTGAATACTAGCATATTATTACATAACTATATGTAAGTTCTGTATGATCTTAAATAATGTCCTCATATGCAGTACACGTAATTATAGTTTATATTCTTTGTTAATTGCATGAATAAGTAGAAATCACTTAACAATTAATGAGTTATATATAGTATCTATAAAATCAAAAGTATTTATATTTCCAGAGTAGCGCTTATTTGCGACAAAAGAA
>JAQFXP010000475.1:0-29473 GCA_034693685.1 Belba bartosi | reverse complement strand
CTCTCTCCCTCTCTCTCTCTCTCTCTCTCTCTCTCTTCTGCTCTCTCCATGTAATTCAAGGGTTTCATACTTTCGTAATATATTTGATGATCTTTTTTAATGATATACTTTTCGATTAGATATTTCTCAACTTTTTCATATTTATTGTATAAAAGTAGTAAAAAATCGCTCATTTTATTGATTTAAAAAACTCGTTAACAATATATCATTCTTATATCGACTGAAGTTTCTTACAATCAAATTCGCTTTTGTGTCAAACATTATAAAAAAGTATAATAATTATTAATATCTAAAACTCTAATCAATTGGATTTTGAGCTGTTTTTGCGCTCATATTAATTTGAGTCGACTGTAAAAAGTAAATATTTCTTATTATTACTCTATTCTTGATCTCATTATTTATCAAAATCGGATTTCCTGTAACAGTAATAATAATAATAATAAAATATATAAATCTTTAAAATGTTTGCCACCCATGAGATCACGACTGACTGAGTGAGTGGTGGAGTTCTTGACACAAAAATTAATTATAATTTTCTACACAAAAAATTATTCAGCGATTGAATGAAGTAATTAAATGGACAGAATGTATATATACTCTGAAGCACTTCTATTCTTTAGCTACCTTACCCAAACCAATTAACACTCAATTTGGTCAAAATCCATTTGGCAAATATGCATTTGGTCAAAAACATAGTTACAGTATATGCATTTGTTTAAGATAATTATACAACGTTATTTATACAACTCTACTTTAATTTTTAGGGGTTATATAAGTATATATTTTTTAATATACTTAAACAATAAATAATTTATAACTTTTGTATTTAAATATTTAATTCTTATTAAATTATAATTATTAAGTTAAACAGCTTAAAATTTTTGCTGTAATTCTAATCAAATAGTTTAATCATATTTTAGAGTAGAATAGGAGCTTAGTGTATAAAACATGTAATATAAATATAGTTTAACTCAAAATACTTTTGACCAAATGGAGAGTCCCTTACAGATCTCCATACCCCTACCCTTACCCTTGATCCTAATCAAAGTCTCGGTTCCTTTCATTGCATTCGATTAATCAAATCGGTTGCCAAACAAAAGCAAAGTATCTATTAATCCGTTAAATAATTTTGTCGAATGAGGTGTAACTTAATTAATAGCAAAGAATGCAAACGTAATGAAAAAAAGACTAAATTTCTCTTTCAATCTGTTTTAGAGAATTTGGTTATCGCTTTCTTATACAAACTGTGAAATTAATGAATTTTATATACATTTAGTTATAATTAATCACTGATTGGATAAAGAAAGTTATCGCCGGGTTTTTCAACTAAACATTAATCAGTTTTAAGACTTTTGATGCAATTTATTATAACTTTAATACACTTTTTCTCCGTTTAATAATTCTGAGACCAACTGATAGCCAAAGGCCACACATGAAGACATTGACAAATTAAAATGTTGATCAAACAGATTAGTTAATAATAATTGAAGTCTAGAATAAAAAAGTTTATTTGGGTTTACATTCAAAACACTTGATTAGAGAATAAAAACGTGTTTTAAACGATTCTTTGGGCCATATATTAGCAAAAACTAAAGGTTTTTTTGCAATTTTCTTATTTTGTACTGAATTTAAATAAAAAAGTAGTTAAATAATTGCTAGATAAGACAACTTTGACATTTCAATTAATTAATTCGATTATACTATAGATAAATCCAAACCCAAACATAACAAAACTCTTTTAAATTTATTTAATTTAGATTTCAATCGCAAAAAACTTTTGTGTTTTTTACGGTTTATTTCTTAATTATCTCTCGTTTAATAAGAAAAATAACTTTTGATAAAAAATAGTTTTTAATAAATTTTGTTTTCGTTTTAATTTAGTCGATGTAATTGATTAATGATTTGCAAAATTTCATTGAAAACACAAATCATTTTAATTTATTAATGCTATTTCACCGCCGCTTATAATATACAGAATATTCGTTAAACAAATGATGTTTTTCTTTCATATCCTTCTCTTCGTCAGTCGTTTTGATCTAAACTTCATTTTTCTTTCAATTTGGCGGCGAATGGATAGAGAAGAGGGAGAAAGAGAGAGGGAATGGAAGAGCAGACCATAATGTTGAGGTGCGATCATTAGTCAGTGCCATTCCGTAAGACATCGTAAGATTAATCGTGTCTTCGCCGCTGTTATCAGTAGTTATCTTATTGTAAATATTCTTATATTCTTTGCATAATTTTGCCGAAAATGTCTGATTTGTGACTATATTTTTCATCATTCAAACTGTTATTATATTAAGTATTTACAGAATTTCAAACGACTGCATAGTTTAATAAACTTATATATTATGGTTTAGTAGTGTTTGAATCTACTGTACTGTATATCTAACATGTACATTTTGTGTACACAAGGTTCAAACAAAACAATTAATCTACTTTATCTTTATATTAATCGTTTTGAAATTATTAATAATATTAATGATAAAACTTATTAAATTGAATATTAAACTTTTTAAATTTTTACAGTCAAAACCGCTTATAAATTATTAATAAATAAATGTATTTCTAATTTATCATAATAAATTACTTTATAAAGATTTGTTTTAATCTAAAATTGAATTAATAAAAAAACGGTTCAAATATCTGTATCTGCAATGAAATAAAGCATTTCTTTCCTTTAAATCAATAGACGTTTCGGAGAAATGAGGCAAATGTTTGAAATAATTGAAATATTAAATATCAATATTACTATTTAACCGTTTATGTGCTTGCTAGAATTGTTTTATATGATATCAAATTGAGGGTCAGAGTATTTGCCGATTTGGCAATTGATGAACATTTAAACTCTCAGTAAATCAGCCAATATTTCAGTGATTTCAAGCATTTGTCTAATTTTTTAAAAATAGATTTAGTGCTAAATATTTGAAAGTTATTGACACCAATTGGCGACAATTTAATGCTAATTTTACTATTAATATATTAAATCAATACTTTATATTAGGATTTTTTAACTTAAGATTTTAAGCTCAATAAAAAATCTATCAATAATAAATATATAAAACAAAATTAATACACAATTTATATAATTTTACCATTATAAAAGATATTAAAATTTATCTATTCTATAAAAGAAGATTGAATATCTCAACAGTATTTTAAAATTAAAGCGCTAAACTTGATCTTAAGAAATCGGTTGTTGAATCTTAGGTTGAAAGCTTTTGTACAAGCGCAATTTATATTTATTTTAAATGTGTCTGACCCAAAAGTATAAATAAAATAAAAATAGACATGCTAAAATAGGTTAAATTTTAGGAATTAGTATAATTAAACTTTATAGTTTAATATTTTAGTGTATCTCTTTTAATGTATACATTTAATATTGTGCAGGCTTGCTTTGTAACACTTAAAATATTTTATATATGAATTTTTATTTCAAATATTAATTATGTATATTATATAAAATACAAAATATCCTAAAATGCATTTTTTGAAATAATTATGTATTAAATGATTTAATTTAACTCCTTTTTTAGTTTTAACTAAATTAACAACCTTGTACACTTGTGAATACTGTACATAAAGCATCCTCCAAAATATTTAGCATTATTAAACAATTAATCTTAGACTGACTTAGCATTAGAGCTAAGCTACACATTCCGTCAGTTTTAAAATCTAATTCACACAAAGGTTTTATTAATCAATCAAAAGTCATATTATTTTTTCTCATTTTAAAACATTTTTGTTGTTTTGTAACTAACACTTACTTCTAATTATTATATTCACAAAAGCATAAAGTTTTTGCGAGTTAATAATTACCACAATTTCCATATTATTCTCGTTTAAATTTTGTTCTTATCTCTAAATTCATTTATTTATGCCTTTGATTCAAACAATTTATAATTTTTCGTCGGAATTGTGTTGTCATTATAGGTGTAAATACAAAAGTTTTAGCAAAAAAACAAATAAATAAATTGTTAATAATTTGATTAAGTGTTTTGAAGCTATTTAACTAAATTTAAAACTGAATGCGAAATAGCATTACTTAATGATTGTTTCGATGATAATTTGTTAGATAACAAACTCATAGATCATTTCGGTTCTGATTATTCCGAATTCTCACAACTATTTCAAAACAATTTTTATTTAAATATTTTTTGTTTTGAAAAACTTTTGTCGTCTCATAATTATGATATACAACTGATTTTTATCCTTGATTTTCATGTTTGAGTTCATAACTAGACAGTAATTATTCAAATATCAACATTTAAAAACTAAAATAAAAAGCCATTACTTATTCGTTTTGACAGTTTAAACAACTTTTAACCATTCATTCAATTTGAATATAAAAAATGAACAATTTTTTCGCTCTTTGTCACAATTATCAGTTTAAAATTTTAATCTAATATTTATGTAAATAACTTTTATATAAGTGTTATTAAATTCAAAATTAAATTCTATCTGCCGAATAACTTCTAGAATAATAAAATATTAAATTTTTTATATATACTATTAGAGTAGAAAATGTAATTTTAAAAGTTATTTAATATTCCGGTATTTAATGAAAAGATGTTTTATTTTTTAAATTTTAGTAATGATTAACGATTTAGGAAAAATACATTATTTTCCTCAATTATATATTAATTATTTATTATATCATTAATATTAATAATATTTATTAGTATTAATACTTTTTTAAAAATATTATTAAATACCTCTAATAAGTTATCAAAATATATCTTTAGGTTATTTTTAATGTTAAACATAATTAGAATAAATATTTGATTTTCGGAATTTAGTGCTTATAAAGAATGTTCACAAGAATACTGAATAATATCGAAATTAATAATAGTTTTTCAGATAATTTATTGACTTATTTATTAAATAATAAAATAGTTTTGTTCCTCAATATAAGACATAAAAAATAAAGTTTATTAATAGTTTTTATTGTTATTTGCTATCAATATCTGTTGTCTGGCATCTCTACTCTAGATATTTATTAGACATCATTCGATTGTTAAGTCTTATGAAAATTGAAAATTAAATCAGAAATTGTCTGAATTACGGCCGACTGCAAGCACTGGTAGCGCATAATTGGCAGTTAGTCTGTGTTCTGGCAATTCATAATAAATCAGTCGCTAAATCACAATAAATGGCGATTAAGATAAGGACTATAATAATAAAAAGCAATACTAAAAGAATAAGAAGAGAGAAAAACGCTTTTTCAGTCTCTAATACTCAATTTTATAGTCAGACGAATCAAGTTTATTATCGCACAGTTTTAGAGCTCTTAGATATTTTAAAAGTCCATTTCGGATATGTTTTATGTTTTTATTTATTGGAATTGAGTTTTTTAGTGGTAGTACTGGTGGAGTAGTATTGCATTGGAGAGACAATCGGCGAATATATTAGCGAAACAATAGAATTGACTTTTTTATGTTCTCAATATCTCACGATTCGCATAAGTTTTTCTTTTTTTGATATACCAGAGCTTTCGATATTCTTACGACACAACTATGTTGTAGGACATTGAGTATAACAAAGTATTTCTCTTCTGTTCCTCTATTCTGGACATGAATTATGATTACATTTCTGAACGTAAATGCATTCAAATAGCGTTTTATTATAATTTGCTGTTCATTACAATCGATTCCATTCACTCGCCTCTAATGTCAAACCCATTCGAGGTTTTCGACTATAATTTAGACGACTTTAACACTATTATCGAATAAACCAATCATTCATTTTGCCATCAATTGGTCCGTCTTTAGACACGACACGCAGTTCTTTACTACTAGTCCTCTCTCTATGTAATAATAGTTTTGTCATTTTTTCCGAGAAATGCCTTATATTTGAGTCAATATACAGTGAATACAGAAGTAAAAGTCGAGAGTCTCTGCGTTTCGCTGACATTCGTATCATTCGTACAATTCGTTTCGGTTTTTGGATGTCATTAGTGAACAGTATTCGTGAGGTTTCCGAATACGGGTTCCACTCCATAGGCATTACCACGAATTGCAAACAAAACCAAATCATCAAAAGTGTTATTATATTATATTCTCAGCAGTTGTTAGAAAAAGAGAAGACATTTAGAAGTCTTCGACCAATTGCTCGATTCGATTGGTTCTGTATTAGCGTAAGAGTTGAGCGCATTTATGGCCCGGCCTTTAGGCCTAACTAAATGATGCGTAAGAATTATAGCCGCAATAAAAGTATTTGTAGAGAACTAGTGAACAGAAGACCGTTTTGGCCGACACCGACACTTTCAAAAATTATTTTTAGTATTGGATTTGTGTTCTGAGGGCTGACAGTAAGTGAAAGCGAGTAATGAGCGAAATGCCTGTGCCGTGAGTTGTGTTCCCGATTCACTCGATTGTGCCTTTAAGACACAAAGGGCTCATATATAACATTGTGTGCAATACTATTGCCATAAATTGTGTCCACAGCCACAAACTGAGCCCACATTACACAAACACAACACCATTACAGGCCGGCTCTAAACACCAGGCCTTTACTCTTGAGCTAACCTTTAATTCTGTTGTGATCTAACACACAATCACTTACTATAACCAACTTATTATAGTCGCTTTGAAACTCTGATAAACTTTTTATTTTATTTATTCTTTTGCTTTCGATTCTAACTATAAATAGTTTGCATTCAATAAAAGCAATCTTTCATTCATTCTCTCATTCTTTCACATTGTTTGACAACAGAGATAGAGATAGAGTAAAGTTGTGTTGACTCTAAATGTCTGAATAACGACAATATTTATTATCACTTCAGTTAAGAGAGTCGAGAGAACAGGAGGAGAGAGAGAGAGCAGGAGAGAGAGAGAGAGCAGGAGAGAGAGAGAGAGCAGGAGAGAGAGCAGGAGAGAGGGCTAGAGAGAGAGAGAGAGAGAGAGAGAGAGAGAGAGAGAAAGTATGAGAGAGAGTAGGAGAGAGAGAGAGAGAGAGAGAGAGAGAGAGAGAGTAGGAGAGAGAGAGAGAGTAGGAGAGAGAGAGAGAGTAGGAGAGAGAGAGAGAGAAAGAGAGAGAGAGAGAGTAGGAGAGAGAGTAGGAGAGAGAGAGAGAGAGAGAGAGAGAGAGAGAGAGAGCAGCAGGGAGAGAGAGAAAATCGTTGACTTTTAGATTGTTTGCAATCTTTTAAAATAAATGGATTCAATCACTGAATGAAATGAAAAACAAAAATAAAATCCTTTCTAATCGTGGGAACAGTTTTTGAATAATAGAACTATTTTTCTAAACAATTAGAAATTTATAAACTTAGCCAAAGAAATAAAACTGAATTCTTGTGTTTTCAGCAATTATCTCGTTTTCTAATTACGTATAGAAATATCTCAAATTAAAAACAAAATTTTAATTTCCATTTAACTGAAATGAAAGCCAGTTTAACAAGTGAGAAAATTACAACTTTCGAGTTATTAGTTGTAATCAATTATTTACTATTTTTTATTATAGAAAAATTTTAATTATTGTTTTTCAACGTGAGAGAGAGGTCGAGTGAGAGGGAAACTTATGTATGTTTAGCACAGGATGTCTTAGAACTTAATTTATTGAAGGGTAGGGCACGTCAGTCGCTCTCTCAGTGGGTATTTTAGACATTAATCTAAAGTTTTTTTTCGGTATTTAATGCTAACACTTATTGATAGAGAAAGTGATGTCTAAGAGGGAGAAGAGGACTGATAGAGCGATTCGGTTGAAATGAGCTGTAGGGGTGATGGATGTGCCGAATCCAATCCAATCGAATCGAATCCAATTGCTCTTCACGTTTCACCGTTTGTTCTACTAATGGCACAAAAACTGATTATTCATTTTCAGCGATCGATTTAATCAAAAAACAGATTTTTGTTTCGATTTAATGACATTTTTCGATACATTTTCTAAAATATGATTTTTGTAGAAAAATCTAATAATAAGATAAATGAGAAAAATTGTATTAATTAAAAAAATGAGTTTTCTGTACAAATGTGAAAAATTGTGAATTTGAGTGGGAAGTGGGTATAAGAGGGCTGTGAGGGCTTTCGACCTTTCGATGTCAAGCCATTTATTGTATATATACTGATGATATGTGTGCACTGGCTATGGCTTTATGGAAAAGAAAAAACTTTCAGACAAACGGTTTGATGAATGGGAAGGGCTGTAACCTCTCTGACAGTTCAGTTTTGCTCTGATCGCTAGCACTGGTCTAAACTCGCCTCTCAATGCTCTGCCACTCAATCATAATCAAAGTCTGTAATACATTCTGGAAATGACCAAAAATAGCTTAAACTTTGATTTTTAGTATTACTGTTGTATTGTTGCAAACCATCTGTTAATTAACGTTTCGATTGTGTGTTGAGAAGTGTTGAAAAAGTTCACACATTTTCTAAACTGTTTTTCCTCTTATTTTCGAACAGTTTTCTAATTTAGTTAAAATTTATTTTTAATACTTTCAGCCATAAAATTAACACAATTAGCAATTAAATTTAAATGCATAAAAATAGATAATGTACAATCTTGATTAATAATTAAGTTGCGCTAATATTGTTTATCGTAAATACCTATTATTTTAACCTGGATTTTGAGTTTAGTTTAATAATAAAATTATTTTTATGAATTATTCAAAAAGTATATTAATTTTTTATTTTTAATAAATGACTTTTAATTTTTAGATTTTTAAATTAGATTTTAATCTTTTTTTTGGATTTGTAGTAAAATATGCCTGGTGTCTAAAAATAGAAATTTAATATTAATTTGATTTTATTTATTATTTGATACATGTTCAAAATATATTATAATTTTTAAATAGCATCTATTTAAACAATATTTATTAAAACGCATTTTAAATTTATTTGTTTAGTTAGAATTATATTAAATAATTTTATTCTATCAAAATACAAATTAATAGTTTTCAAAATTATTGTATTTTTATTTAAATGGAAAAACGTTAAAGATTAATTAATTTTTAATTATTTTTAAGGTTAATAAATTCGACTAATTATTAGTTTATATTTATAATAAAAATCAATTTGGGATAACGTGAACCCGAATTAAAAGGAAATAAATTAATTTCAAAAACATGAAATATTATACCTCTTTTACTTTTATTTTTAAATTTAATTATTTGTGTCAAAAAACTTTTTTTGAAAAATAGTTTATCTGATTATTGCATAAACGATCAAATGTGTTAAATATTTTAAATTATATCTTAGAAAACACAAACAAATCAATTATCTATAGATATTATCTATGCATTAAAAATGCAAATAATATTAATACTTAAAAATATTTATGTTTTATATTACATAATCTAATAAAACAAAATTTACTTCATATATAAAAAATTCAAATACTATCAAACAAACATTTATTTATTCTGTGATCCGTATCGGTTAAGTACTTTACTGCTCGTTTAAACTAATAAATTTGATTTAATAGCTTTAATACTCTTAGAAAACACTAAAATAAAAAATTAAATTAGGGTCAGTAGTAGTGGGTCTGACCCGAGCCAAGACACCAGTTTTCAATTGCGTTCAAAATTTTAATTCGTATTTGAAATATAAATATAAATTTAAGCCAAACTATTAGACTATTCATATCTTTTTTCCATATCTTTACATAAATGCGTAGTCTTTTATACAGAAGTAGTTTCAGTTGTTTCTGAAATTACATAACAATTACATATAATTGAACTATAATTTACAAATGGATTAATTTAAAAAAAATATTTATTTATTCAAAAGATATTTCGAAACATTTAAAAACGAATTTCCAAATCCAGTCGAGAATCTCGAATGACTCGAAGCAGTGATCGAAAGAAATTTAAACCTTTAATACCAATTCGAGTATCGACTTTCGAGACTATCTATAATTCTAATAATTCAAATAAATTAATGTTTTGCGGCGTCTTATTAATCAGAAACTAATTGTAATTTTTTGCCTAACCATCAATTAGGATATTGAGGAAAAAAATAAAGATTTTATTCAATTTGATTACAGGTTTATTATTACTAAATTATTTTACAAACACTAAATTTCCTGAACTTTATTAATATTTATTTATTCAGTTTCCATAAGACGTGATATTATATAACTTCTCAACTAATAAATCACTCGATATCTCATTTATAAAAAAGTTAATTCTTTTTTATTGTATGTGTTATCTAAACATCGAAATAATTAATGATCTTAACATATCTCGTGAATAAAATATTTCTAGAAATGAGTTGAATTAATTTATTTCAATTTTATTTTTGCACAATTTTTCAGCCTTTCAGCTCTTTTGCTCTGAAATTAATTTTTTAACTCTTATTTTGATAGCTATTTGATAGAAGTGGCGCTAAATTGTATGTAATATTAAAATAGTCTTAAATAGAAAGAGCTATTTGTCAAACGGTCGACCCCTTCCGCACAACCAGCACAACACCAGCGGTTCGTTTTGCATAATCTGCGTATTTCAAGCAATTTATTACTCAATCAAAACCTTTTCTATACATTTATTTAATTCTTTTAGAGTTTTATTATTTTCAATATTTATATTTAACTATTTTTGCGTCGATTGCTATTTGTGTTAACAGTTTCACCGCTTTTCTGCATCTCTTTCCCCGAAAATAATGTTAAAGTCTGTTGTGTTTCAGATATGATATCATATTTAATGAGAATATTATTCCATAACTGAAAACATTTCATAATTAATTGATTGGTCTTAAGGCTAAAGTAGTGAAAGCAATCGATCAATTTGTTCGGTGCCATAAACCCCATTATGTAGCGAAAAATGGGCGGAAATACGCCATTATATGCCTTTAACTATATTTTTATAATCAATTTATAAATAAATGTTTAAAAATTGACGGAAAATATATAACTTAAAAAATTAAATATTTATATAAAATTATTAAAATGAAATAAATTTTCTAATTAAAAATTTTAAGTTAGAAAATTTATTATCATTGAATGCTAAATACAAACTAGTTACATAATAATTTAGAATTTACCACTTTATTGTTTTTTAATGATTAATAAAATATTTTTAATCTTTTTGATTTTACTGACTTATTTATAAACAACACTTGTTTAACATGCTCTAAATAATTAATATTATTCGAAAATGTTAATCATGTTAAATTTTAGCCAATAAAATTATGATAAAATTACACAAATGTTAATTAATTTAATAAGTTAGATATGTAACTTAATACAGTTTAGCATGGAATATTTAAGTTTATTAAATATAAAAAATATTATATTTGAATAAATTTAATTTATGAGGATATCTTAAAATTAATTTTTTTTAAACTAGCATTTCACTTTGTTTATTATATTTACATTAAAAAGCTAAAACTTAATCGTTAGTAAATGTAAAACTCAGACAAATTCTTTTTATTAAAAGAAAAAATAGGTTTTAACACAAAAATAATTAAAATAATTATAGCAAATAAATGACTAAAATATTGCACTTTTATACGATATAATATATTATGTTTTTGAAGTATGATTTTTCTTGATCTTGTGTGCGAACATAATAACCTAAAGGCATCACATATTAAGTCTCATTAATTTTCTCCTATCATAAACTGCATTATATAAAATATAAAAATTATTATTTTTTAATCTAAATTTTTAACAATTTTTTATTAAAAGATTTATTTTGCTTTTGAGTCAACTTAAACGCTGTTATATGGCATAAAAGTCATAAAAATAAAGAAAATAATATATATATTGAATAATAAACATGTTTAACAGATAAACACTAAAAAGTAAACATTAAAATTTTTATGACTTTAAAATTTTTTATAATAGCATTTTATAACAAGTAATAGAATATTATAACATGTGACATATACCTAATGATAAAATATTACTATATTTAACGATTATTATGTTTTATAAAAATATAAATATATTAACTAAATTGAATTTATTTTAATTATTATTTAAATTATAAGTTTTATTGATTTGCTTTAAAAAAAATCGATGTAAATTTCGTAACTGCTATTTAAAAAATTAATTTATAGTTAAGATAATATTAGAATAAAATTATATATAAAAATATTTTAATTTAAAATGTTTAAGATGATTTATCAGAATTTAATTCAAAAACTTTTCCATTAAGTCAGTGTCAAAACTAACAAATATTTTCAGCAC
Source organism: Belba bartosi (assembly GCA_034693685.1). Classification (NCBI taxonomy): domain Eukaryota; kingdom Metazoa; phylum Arthropoda; class Arachnida; order Sarcoptiformes; family Damaeidae; genus Belba; species Belba bartosi. The sequence goes on along the minus strand of JAQFXP010000475.1, from coordinate 17,350 downwards.
TGCTTCTAAGAATACAAATTAGAAAAATTCTTGATTTTTAAAATATTAATTAAAAATAAAAATTTAATAAAAAAAACTAAAACATTAAATATTAAAATCGTTTTGAAACAAATTATATACATTAGAAGTCTGAGTAACTGTTGGTATAATTTATAAGTTTAGAGCATTTTTTGTTTGAAATAGTGTTTATAACAAAAAATAATTGTGTAATTATAGTGAGTGAATGTCAAATATTAAAAATTCAAATCATAATTTCATTTTGCAATTTGCAAAGAGAGGCCAGTTTTTTGTTACCAAATGTTTGAATTTAGCGATCATTATAAGCGGAGACGTGCTATGAATTAGCGGCAAAACTAACACTTATAGTGAATTGAAATATGTTTTATATGTTTTGATTACTTTGTCATTCGGTCTCTACCTAACAGACAAATACTACATAAAAGCCATTAGTTTGCCGGCGATCGGAGAAAATTAATGAATTTTAGGCTCATTTTTCATTGTTTGACTAATTATAGTTATTGACTTCATTTAGAATTATTGATTGTATAAACTGGCACTGGACTGGCACTGGACTGGCAATAGACTGGCAATAGACTGTCAATAGACTGGCAATGGATGGCCCGAACATACATCCGAACACTTCTCACAACTAATCGTTTGCTCTTTTTTAAAATCTTGTCTTTGAGTTACAGTGCAATCAATATATAAATTCAATGACTACTCCTAATCGCTATTTTTTGAATTATTATTTATTTCGATAACTTTATTATTCTTTATTTGCTAATTTAAAAATGTGATTGATATGTCATTTCAAATGTTTGTTTTAAAATTTTAAGTTTATCTTTCTCAATAAATCATTTTTAAAATTATATTTTATATTAAAATTTATTACAAATAAAAATACCTTAAAATCAAATTATTTGATAAAAATTTAGTGCAAAAAAAACCCGAATATTAATGCATAGTATTTATGAGATTATAATCGATTATAAAATTCATCAAAAAATTAAATATTTTCGGCACTCGTTTCAAACGTAAAAGTTTTATATATCAATAATCATTTATTAACAGCTGATAAGAAAATAATTTTCAGACTTGTTTCTTAAAAAAAATTAATGATTAAACAGCAATCGCTGAGAAATAACTAATTTTAGAAAAATTCAAATTTTGATGAAATACTGGCGTTGTTTGCAGCAGCACTGCTGGCACTGAGCTATGGCAAAAAGGCACCAGCACATATTTGCACACATTTGCACATCTACATTTTTGTTGCATTTTAGGCATTGCTAATGACGACTAATAATATTTTATATTCTGTTGCCATTAACTCTGCAATTAAAGAGTAGTGAATCTTTGGTGAAGACGAGGCACACATCACATCCAGAGCGCAGATAACGCCTGCAATGGTGTGAACATGAATTGAATTTTGTTCAAAACATTTACATTTATCTATCATTATGTAAACTACAGTAGGAGTCGCACAACAAACTCATAGTTAATGATATATCGCTATCCCATTCGCGACTCCTCTCACACACACTCTCTATAGACAATCGCTTTTATAATATTAAGTTTTTATAAACTTATTTGCATTTCTATCTCTAATCCAATGATAACTCTATAAAAATTATTTTAATAATAGTTCTGTGACTGAGTGGAGACGGAGAAGAAGTAAAAGCTTTTTAAATAATCAAATACTAATGGTTTGCATTAGTGATACGATGATGAAGAAAGTGAGAGAAAAAATTAACTATAATTTTATGTGACAGTAATCCCAGAATAAAAATTAATCTCTATTTAGAGCATTATTTTTATGCTTTTTTGCAAATGTTTATAATTGATATATTAACAGAATTATTTTTTGGCTAGCACAAAACTCGAGGCCAAAAACTGATTATAAATCAATATTCGTTTTTGTTTTGTTTTTTAACAATAATAATCAATCATTGACTTAAAAATCAATTTTTTATCCAAAAATTTTTGCGATCAATAGTAAGTGAATTTTAAACTCTAACAAAAAATGATAAACATATGGATTGAATGCTATATTCTATGGTCACAGAAAAAAAGATCGATTTAAACCCGAATCAAATTAATCACTTTTTAAATATTTTCGAAAAATATATTCTCTGACAACAACAGCAAAAAAATCTGTTATAAATTGAGCTGTTTTTCAATAGAAAGCTAAAGAATATAAGAAAATATTTTATCGCTATTTAATAGCATTGACTGAGAATAGCCGCACAAAAACAGGAGAAATAAATGCTTTAACTGTTGAAAGTAAAGCCCAATTCTGGACATTTGAAAAATTATCGATTCCCTCATCGGCTTTCTTTGCCTGCCTTTCCTTTAAGCCCTTCTCTTCAGTTTTGTTTAGTTCTGTTCAGTTCTGTTCAGCCGAATCGCATTCCCTATAAAATAAAGTTAAAAGAATTGAATAAATGAACAAATTTTAAGCTCTGATTGCAGTGAGAAATAGCTGCGGCCGTGAAATACAAAGCAAATGACAAAACGGTATAAAAAAACGCAATCGTAATGGCGTTGTATAGCAATTCATTCACAACATCGCAAGAATGGAATTGAATTGAATTTATGGCCCAATCATTGTTCGCACAATTTATGTTTCACTTCGTATTATCCAATATATGACAGCAATTGTATTATACAGTTATATACAGTTGACTACTATTAGAGAAGAGAGTGTTAAAGGTTTTCATTTCGCATAATTAAGTTTTCGTTGCCAACAAAACACATCTATTATTGTGAGTCTCATATCTAACACAATATTTCTGCTCTCTTTCATCCCATCCTCTCCTCTTCTCTCTCCCTCTCCAAACACTTTCCTCTCCAGCGCTCGATCTTCCCGTCCAATCGTATGTATGCTTCGAAAGCATTGATCAAATACTCAATTCGAGGCATATGTTAACAACTAATTGATTATTACATTTGACTGATTGCTAAAATATTCAATTCTCTCTCTCTCTCTCTCTCTCTCTCTCTCTCTCTCTCTCCCCCCTGCTCTCTCTCTCTCTCTCTCTCTCTCTCTCTCTCTCTCTCTCGCCCTCCCTCCCTCTCTCTCTCTTTCCCCCATTCCTTACTTATCTTAACTCTAAAAACAAATTCTGTCTCTTTAGTACAAAAATGATTTACAACTCTTGTGAAATCAATCATTATTTTAGACACAATTTTAGAACTTATACACAATTTAATTAAATGTTTTCACAAATTCAGTCTAATTTCTCCACAAAATAAAATATTAAAATATGTAATAAAAAACAGAGAAATTCATTCAATATTTATATATTTGTGCGAATTATTTGAGGGATTATACCGAAGCCACCACTCATTCATCGCACAAATAGTTTATGGCATCGGAACAGACAGACATGTGTTGGTAGTAATAGACAATTTAGGTTTACATATACCATACATGAGGTTCGGTAGCGTATCTACAGTACAGTATGTGTATGCACTGTATGTGCACCGACTCTCACTCTCACTCATCTCATCCCTGCCATTGCCAGTGCAGTGTCAGTGCAGTGCCAGCGCTCGGCTTTTGATAATCTTGTCATCCGCTACAGTATGTCTTCAGATCTCAAGGGATTGATTCATTTTATGTTTCATTCTTTGCTGTCTGTGCCACAGCTCCGGTAGTTATTTAATAGAGGAGTGCCTTCACTATAATGTTTAGCTGCGATACGATATGTATAGCATTAACTAAGCTCTCCCTCTTCAGCACTGGTAGGCAAAGAAGTTAACTATAAAGAGAACTAAAATGCGATGAAAGCCAAAACCGATCCGACAGACACTGACTGACAATAGCATTATTCGTTTCGGATGTTTTGCGCCGACTGATACATAACACACATAATAGTGGCTCAGATACTGGAATTCCGATTGATTTCCCCATTCAAGTGCTCTCTAAGTTCACTAATAATATTTACATCCCTTACATCACTCCATAAGTGATTTCCTTCTTTCTCTAAACTTTGTTCGCAAATCATATTATTTATACCGGAATTAGATTTTTATCGCAAGAGATCTACTATTATATTAAGCCATAAACCATGTGATGACAGTTTTGTTTTACTTTCTATGCGACTATTCCTCCCGTTCTGGTTGTGCCCTTAAATTGATTATACGTTAAACAGCAATCATAACTTTTATCAACAAATTTTCAATATTAAATTACAACTTGTAATTAAGCTAGTCACTGTAAGTTAGGAAAAGATTCTTATCTTTTTTACAACAAAAAAACATAATAATAATAAATTTATACAATTTAAAAACTAGTATGCAACAAATAAAATTGATTTGCATTTTAACATTTGCATGTTTGCAATAAAAAAAATATTCAATACAATCGAAAAACATATTTACCATTTGTTCAAATTCTACGATTCTATTCGCTATTTGCAATAAATTACACATTTATTTGAATGCAATTCTCTTTTATATTCGACTAATTCTTATTGAGCTTAAGGCTTAAAAAGAATAGTTTCGATAAGAATATGCACTTTAGGTCTTAGCTTAGGCTCATAAGTAAGAAGAAATGCATTTAATTTTAATTTTATTTACAAACTTATTCGCTATTTCATAGCCAAAACACAATACATAATACACGTATTTATTGGTTTGACATATGATTATGTATTTCAAACATTTCGGCGATTGAATTATACGGCGCTCTAAAGCACTGGTAATACTCTTTGGGGCTGAAAGAGCGTAATGCTGTGCCGGTGCTGATCATAAGTGTCACTTTGCCATTATAGAATAGGCTATATTGCTAACAATGGCTAATAATGGTATTTCGTCTCTTGTCGTCTCTGAATCCCTGGCCAACGAATACAATGTAATCGCGTATTACAAGAGAGTCGAGTTGTAATTCGGATGAAAAGAGCGACACAACAACACTGGCCTAACAGAGCAGAGGCACAGCAGAGCAATGCTAGAGATGTATGAGCGGTTGGCAATCATATTATAGCTTAGCATACATTGCATTCATTTACCTTCAAAAAAGTGTTTTGTTGTTTGAGGTGCCATTCGATTGTGTATGTGATGTGTGATCGGCACAACCGGCCAATCCGACCAATCCATGCGTGCAAATGGTTCAGAGTCTTTCATAGTCGGCGTTAAGTCTTTTGTGTATACCTTATGGTTCGCTTTCTCTCACCCTCTCTCTCTCTCCTGCTCTCTCCCGCTTTCTCCCTTCCTCCCTCCCTCTCCTGCTCTCTCAATGGTTTTGCATAGCATTGAGTGATTACAGAAGAGCATAACTGCTCAGTGTTGGCATCACAAGTAACACAAGTAGTAAAAGGCCGACTGATTTACAAAACCCAATAGCAAACCGAACTGCCATTACAGCCATTACTACCATTACTACAATTACAAGCATTTATAGATTTATGCGAATGTGTCGGTCGGTGCCAATTGATGGATCGCTGGCCCCCAACAAACCTGTCATACCCTGTGTGTGCCGTTTGACGTATTGGACGGCAAAGCCATTCGACAATGGCTTAGATCTCAGATTTAATTCTATTGGCGAACGATATTTACTCTAATTCTCGTTCACTAATACACTCTCTCAACACATAAAGACTTCAAAACCGAGTTTACAATACAATAGTACTGTATATGTCTTCAACAATAGCCGCACACATACTATGCCTTACAGTTTGTGCTCTTTATTACAATTCATTAAGTTTTGATTTTTAATGTTTAATCAAATGAGAAATGATTTTTTTTAAAGTATAATTGAGTCTTAAGAAAAAAATGCTTAAATTTAATCTTTATTGGACTCTCTTTCGAGTCTAATCGCGAAAATAGATTTTTTGTGAAAATTAAATGAAGTATAAAATAGATATAAATGCTATAAAAATACGTTTTCGGCACATTTTATGAGTCATATCAGACAAACAAACAAAAATTTTATGTCTATAAAACCAGAAATATTTAATCTTAATTGACAATGTGCTAGGTAATTTAGCTTAAATTTTTTTTAATTTAGAAATATTTCTATTTAACTCAATTTTTCTTAAATAGTTGGTTTTAATTAGATCCTGATAAAATAGTCATATTTTATGTTTTGACATATTCAATTCGTACCGTCGTCCCCCTAAAAACCTCAAAACCTCTCGGGGCAAAATTTGCTGTTTCTCCACACTTTTATCCTCCCTGTGTAGCCCTGGTATACGCAATATCTAAATTTGATATTTATATAAAACTACTAAAGAATGTGACAAAATTGAGGCTAAAAATAATTAAAATCTTTTTTATTTTTCGTAGCGAACAGTTTTCGCATTCAATACAAAAATAGTGTTATTTATAATAAAAGCATTTTCTGATGCATTTGTTTAGTAGTAGTAAACGAACCAAAAAGAGCAGTGATTTTTGGAATTTTTCTTTTTAGAGCTTCAATAGGTTTTTCATTTTGTGTATGTTTTTGCACACAAGCTATGTCTGGCATTCGATCTATTTTAAAGTCATCTCTACATCACTACCACTACTAAAGTTACTCTTCTATTATGTAGTGAAGAACTAGCATAGACTCTATCATTCAGTATTGTATGATATGCTTCTATACACAGCATAAGATTAATGGGACAGTTGTGCACATTTCAAACTTCATCTAATGTTATACTTTCAATGTTCTCTCTCTGCCAGCCCTGCCAGCCCTACCAGCTCTGCCTTCTATGCCTTCCCTGTCAGCCAAAGTGATTAATGACGAATAATTTTTGTGCATCTCTTACATTATACCCAAACTATGTTCACAAAACACATTCTCAATATATTTTACTCTTCTTTTTATGCGCTCTTTATTACAGAACACAAACCAACGGAATCTCTCAATATATTAAAGATATTCTATATATAAGATATAATTTAAATTTTATTTTCGATTCACTTCTCATAGGAATCTTATTATAAGTTTGCAGTAAATTCTTGTAAGTTCTCGATCTAATCATTGGCTTCTGTTTTATTGATTTTTATTTATTAGATTAATAATACTCTAATTAATATGAATAGACAGAAGCACTTGCTTGTGCTTGGTCATCCCCAGGCTAGTTTTAAACACATTTTAAAGCCTAAAGCTTAAATTCAAGCTATGTAGTTTATTGGTTTAATTTTAGATTAAAATCTAGCACATACGGTCTGAGTAACAAGTAGAAAAAAATTTCTTAGTTTATTAATAGATTTTTAAAATATTAAAATTACTATTTTTAATCTAAATTAATATTAAAATTTAATTGTAATTTCATTATTACAAATAATAGAAATAACATTTAAAGTATATTTTTGCAACATTTACCGTAATCCTGCACAAATACCGGCGATGTCGGTATAAACTTTTTATATTAATAGTATAAAGTTAAGAATATTATTTATTTGCATGCTCTGATTTATTTCAGCTTATTTTTAAAATTATAAATAAAATTTTAATATCTTAATAACAAAGAATGCAAAAATTAAAATACCACGTTACAAAAAATGCATTAAGTTTGCTTTATTATTATTATATTTTAATTATATTTCTAAATAAATAAAATTTTATTTTTATAAATTTATTAGAATGGTGACAAACAGATAAATTTTAAAAAATTACTCTTGATTATAACAACATAAATTATTTTGTGCAAAAATATGGTATTAAAAACAATTAAATTGCATCTAACACATTTTAAATTATTTAGTTAAGTACTAAAATTAAGTGCAAATAATATAATATTTATATATTATAGTATTAAACAATTAAGTATTATTGTTAAAAACTAAAACACTAAAATTTTATTATAAGTAGTAAATAGAGATTAAATAATTATATGTTAAATGAACTTTGAAATAAATTTTTAACAAACACTAATATTAATTTAATTTTTATATAAACAATATGTTTTATTGTTGTTTGTAATAATATTTTGCATTTAATTCTTGTTAGACTTAATTAACAAATAGTTAATTTGAAATAAGCATGCTTTATTTGAATTTATATTTTTTTAAATTTAATAATTAATTTTTTATTTTAAAATTTATATTTATAATTTTTAAAATATTAAACTTATAAGTTAGATTTAAAAGATTATTTTGTATTTATACGAGGAAATGTTCAACATAAAAAAATTATAAAATAAATTTTTACTAATTTTCAACAAATTATTATATATTTATTTTTGGCGTTTCATTAATTAAGTTTTAAAATTATAAATACTTTATAATCAAAATGTCATAAATTAAATAAAGATAACCTCAAATAAGCTAGTCAATTCAAAAATTTATTTTTGTCTTGTTATATAAATATTCCATAAATATTTTACATTATTATAGATGAAATAAAATAATTAAAGTAATGGAAAACATCAATAAAAATTTTATTTGCTATTTATATTGCAATAAAAGAGTAAAATTTTATTTGAAGACAAAATTAAATCGTAAGGCCTTTACGTTTATATCTCGAAAAACGTGATTTTATTTGTTTTTATGGGACTTCGCGTTCGATATTCTATACAATTCTAGTTTTATTTGGAGAAAAACATTTATTTGAAGACAAAATAGTTAAAAGTATTTATGACATAAACATAATTTTTAAATATTAAAATATCTATTAATGCAAGAATATGGTCGATATAAATAAAACTTTAATCAATGTAACAAATATAAATTAATTTATACACTAAAAATAAACTTTTTACAGTTAACATAGATTTTAACAATTTTAATATAATAAGAGTTTTAAAACAATAATTTGATTGCAAGAGAGGGTTAAAGTGATCTCTACTTGTTTTTATGTTTATATTTTGTTTATATTTTTGTTTGTTTTATAACTGTTATTATTCAAACAAATTTATGATAAAATATGACCAAAATATATCCATTATTTCTATTAAAGCGTATATTCAATATTTCATTTATAATTTACAGAATGTGTTAACTGTAAGATAAGTCAGTTTTTACAAACTTTTTTTTACTAAATCGTCAAAAAAGTATTTATATCGAAAATAAAGTATAATTTTTTAAAACACATATTTGTATGCTATGAAAAACGGAGAGCTTTTTATATTATCTATTTATTTATTTATTTTATTGTAAGTTATGTTCACCTAAAGCATCAATTTTTATATAAATGATAGAAATTTTATCTCTTTTATTGTAAAATAAAAAATATTATTATATTATATGGAAGTGAAAGCAATAAAACATATCAAATATTTTTACTGAAGTTTATTGCCTTTACTTGTGTTCAGTGAACAGAGAGAATAAAAATATGAAATTTAAAAACTTTTTTTTATCTCTACATTCAAGTGAGAAGAAAAAAGTTAAATGTAATGTAATTCTCGGCAAAAAATTGTATTATATATACAGTATTCACATTAAATGGTTTAAATATTAGAATAAATCTGTAAATTTATATACAAAACAGTGATATAACAATGGAATTGAATAAAATATTATTTCGAATATAATTGGAATTTATGCACAAAATATATGATTATATTCGGTATATTCGGTATATTCTCTATATTTTGAGCATTTTATTCTGTTTGCGTATATAATGAATCTCATAATCAATTGAGACATTAAATGAACAAAAAAATAAAGTCAATTAAACTGCTCTATCAGTGATATTATTAAGTCATATAATAAAGATATTATTACAAAAGCGCAAGACTTGACAGACAAAAAAGTGATTATAATTGCAATAAAACTGTATAACTCTATACAGAGAGCTCTATCAGAATGTTTGCCTAATTTATTCCTGGAGTCTAACTAATGAGTAATTTCGATGTAGTGTATGGTTAGAGCAGTGTTTGTCGACCTATGGATTATAATTGCCGCTCAAAGCTCTGCTCATCAAATATTGATGATATGAACCGAACCGCTCGACTCGACTCAACTCGAGTGACAGTAGTTTTTAGAGAAGACTTTAGTTGCAGAACGACATCAAAAACCTCATACACTCTCTCCCTCTTTCCCTCTCTCTCTCTCTCCCTCTCTCTCCCTCTCTCACACAGTCATACACACCAGTCGTTTGCCATTTATTTTAATTATTAATGAACACACTATTGAAAATAATATTATAAAAACAGTTTTGCTCTCATACTAGAACACACTCTAATTCTCTACTTTAATACTTATAGTTAGTTTGTATTTCGGTGCTTATGTCAAACATATATTTTTATATTTATAACTTAATGTGAATATTACACAAAAATATGCAATATATCAGAAATATATTTATTCATTAAATTTTTCCTCAACTCCCAGATGTAGTTGAGTTGTAAAGTCATTTTCATTTTTACTTTTTATACCCAATGGTTGGGTCGTTGGACCATAGGTTTCGAAAATTAGTTTTTAGTTAATTTTTTTTATCAATTATAGAAATTCTACAGAAATTCTTTTATATGTTGTTTTATTATTTACTTATTGGTAATATATTTTTAATGTAAAATATTTTTTTTGTTTTAAAACTCAAATATTCGTATTTTTCAAAATTAACATAAATTTTATTTTTAGTTTAAATTACATTTTGTAATAATATAAATTTAATTTCTAAATTAATAAAATATAAAAGCTGTTTTAAAATAAACATTTAAATTGTTATTTCGAAACCAACATGTGGAAATTTCACTTTTAAACTTAATATTTCTTATTATCTAAAATTACATCTTAATATTAATTTTTTTAAATGCGTAAATCCTGTTGGTTTCATAAATATGTTTAAATTAAATTAATTATTCTTAATATAAATTTATATTTTAATTAAAAATGCATAATTACATAATTTTTATATTGTAATTTGAGTATTTGAATTACTAGTATTTTAAAATTAATTTTAAACATATTGAAACATTTAAAAAATTGTATTATAAATAAATGCCGATTTTTGAAAGTGACAAAAACAACATTTTCTCATTACTGTTAGTAATAATTAAGTATTCAGAGCCTATCTTCTAAAATGGAGCTATGATTGCCGTAAAAATATATTCCAAACAATAATTTTTATTTTTGAATAATAATATAGAATATAGATATTAAACGATTATTATTTGGAAACACCTTTACGTTTGGTATAATTTAGTGCTTAAACAGAATATTCTGCTCTAGTCTACCATTAATATGAGTTCAAAAATAATTTGATGTCTTAATTAGAAAAACCGAATACAAACTTTATTTAATTGAGAGCAAGTGTATTGTATACGGCCACTGGTTGAGAGATGATCAAGCCAAATACACACATATGTTTATCTAATTAAAAATTTACACTGAAACAGTTTTAAAAATAAGATTAATGATTATAATTTATACATTTATCTAGCATAATTTAATATGCTTATAATTGCAATTAAAATTTAATACAAAAATATTTTTAAGAATAACGATTTGAACAGCTTGGTAATCGTCAATAATTAAACCGTATAAAATATATTTTGACGGCTTTTGTATGCTTTTTATTAGATAGAGTAGGTGTGACTCAAACGTGATATGATGTTAATTTGTAATGTACTCCAGCCCTGTGTCAAAAATATTTGAAAACTTTTTTGTTCTTTCCAACAATTATGGTCTAAATTTCTCTCCGGAGAGCTCAGAGACATTTGTTTTTGCAAATTCACTCAATCCCTCCTCAGTTTAAACAGTCGGACAGTTATTACCAAAAGTATGTGTTTTATAATAATTTCGTTTCGATTAATAAATTTTTAGTTCAATTGAAACTCTCCGTTAATTAAAATATAAATTAAATAAATATTGGTTTTTATTTCACTTTAAACGTATAATTGCTTTAATTATTGTAAATATAGAGTTGAAGTCTTTTTGTACTAAACTAATGCTTAATTTAATGGTAGCAAAACATATGCAATGTTTCATCAATTATAATTATATTAGTTTTAAATAAATTATTGATTTAATTATTTCCATTAAATTTTAATTTATTCAAAATTAATTAAAAATTCGTTTAAAATAAATAAAAATTTATTTAATGATTGATTATTTAAGAACAGAATGCAAAAAGTAATTTATATGAATTTATTAGTGGCCTTGGTGAAAAACAAAGCAAAAGAAAAATTCAATTATTTCATACAAAGATTAATTGACTTTTAGTTTGAATTTTCTGTTAAAATGCAATTATTTTTAATAAAGTTTTTCATTGAACTAAATAATAAATTTTGATTTTTATTCATTTATTCCAATAAAATCTTTGATGTATTAATAAATATATTTTTTGTTATCACTTCTATAGTGTTAATAATTGGCAATACATTTGACAACTCATGAGTTATCGCCGGTTCTCATCTGAAGCCACACAACAACAGCAATAAATTATTTACGATATTATGTCTTATGATTAATCTCTCGTATTATTAACGGCTCAAACAAACAAAATTAAAATTATAAAAAGAAATAACATATTTAACAAACTTTACGTTAAGTTCGTTTGTAATGACTTTTTATGTTTTTTTAAATACAGTCAAAAAATCCAAATAAAAAATAAATCAAAAAACACAAAATGATTAATGATTTTCGAGTCGTTTTAATGCTTTTTTCAGTTCATACAATATGATACAAATATATGAAAAGACATGGAAATAGTTATGAAAAATTAGTTTAAATAGAAATTGAGTTCAGTCCGTGTCTAGTGTTGAATATATTCTGCCGGCGCTCTACAGTAGGACTGTATGTATGGATAACGCTTATTATTTGATATGTAATTTGAATTATCATAATATTACGGAATAGGCATTGGATTTGTTTGAGGAATACATACTTAATGTCAGCCAAAACTAATTGATGAGAGCGAGCGCTCGGCCATCAGTTATCAGAGTTTTCATTCAAACCACTTTCTATGCAATAATCAAACCATAAAAACATTGATTTATTTCTCAAAAAAGGGTCAAATAACCTATATTTTAATTAAATAAATATATCACAATATTTCGGCTAAATTCCAATATAATTAATCTAAAAAGACTATTAAAGCAAACATTTTAATCGAGATCCTTTTAGACTTGCGATTCATGAATAAGTCAATTATAAATGACTTTTTGAAATATTATACACTCTATCCCGTATATTGCAAACTCACTTATAAGTTATAACAAATACCCGCTTATAACAAACAGGAGCTGAGGAAAGAAGAAATTTAGTTTAAGTTATAGCCGTACATAAAAAAAATCCGTTTATAACAAACAAACTTGGCGGAACCAAGCTGTTTGTTGTAAGTGGGTTCCACTGTATATTTTTAATTTTTAGTAAATTATTATATCATTTAAAGAAAATAAAATAAGAATTTATATTCAGCTAAAAACTAACACATTAAAAGTTCAATAAAATTAAGTCAAATCTAATCTCACATCTCATGAATTGCTCTCAGCTTTGCCTTAATTGCTGGTAATATAAAAATATAAAAATAAATTTATGAAATAATAATTTCAAACAAAATTAAATCAAATATTTTATCAAAAGATTAATCGTTTAATAAATTTTGGTTTGAATTACAAATTTTGTTGCTTTAAAAAAAATATTATCAAAAAAATTATCTTTTTATTAATATTACCGGTAATTAATACTTGGGAATAGATTTTATGCCAGAGTTTATCTCCGAAATTATAAGATGGTGGAATGTATCGAAAAATTTATTATTTATAATCTGACAATTAAATTACAGTAAAGCCATTGCACTTATTGGGAGGAATAATATTTGATGGCTTTGCCATTAAAAGAGTTAATCATTAAATTAGGCAATTAGTCACACATTACATATGGAGGCAAAAGAACCCGCTTTTCAATCGTCACTCGTTTGAATCGAAATTTTCAAAATACAACCAGAATTACAATCAAAATAAACCAATATTTTGATTTTTAAATGCCATGATTTTTGTTATTTTTAGCGCTAATGAAAAACAAAATTTAAACTAATTATAAATTGAAAAACTAATCATTTGAAACACCAAAGTCTAGTCATAAAATTAAAATAACTTATATTTAAAGCAAATAATTTATAATTAAAAAATAATAATAATATCTTAGTAATAGTAATAATTGTTTGCCAAGAATAAATTAATTAAAAATTGTATTGACAAATTAGTTTAACAAGATTTTTGCTGTTGTACAAAAGTGTTAAGGTAATTTAGTTTTTTTTATCATTACTGTTTAATTCTTGTACAACAATTTTTAAGGTAATAATTTAAATTAACAGTATTTTAGCTTTAGGTAAAATAATTTTATTTAATAGTGTAAATAAGTGCTTATTTTTTGTCAAAAAATTGCTTTAAAATGTTTGAAAGACATTTACATATTTTAGTAGTAATTTATATGTTAAAATTTCATTTAAAAACAAATTCTGTCTACTCTGACAAATGTAAGAATAGTTAAACAAAAATAATAACTAGACTTAAGACAAGAATTTTCGTTACATTTAATGAAAATTGAGAGAAATTTTTATTATTTTATTTTTTTTGAAAACTTATGTCAAGTGAAGATGACTTAAGAGCTTTCGAGACGATTGCCAGGAAATAATTATCACTGTATTTGACTCGAGTCCAAAATGGCTGATAACTGATGAAAGGACTGAAGCAATCAATCAAATACTGACTCCGAGTTTTGTGACCTACAGTGCGCCTAAATATGCGTTGAGAAGTCACGGCTCAGTTTGCTTTTGAATTTATTTTTCGAAAAAATATGACTATTTTTTGCTACTTTTTCTTCTTCTTACTCTTCTGGCGCTTCTTCAATATGAAACTCCGCTGAGCTCTCAGTTGATCCGAACCAAGACATCGACATCGAGGAGCAGATTGGGAGCGCCGGCAGAGGCAGTGCGTCAGCAGTGCACTCATTGAGTATAATATATATACATATATACAGACTGTACTGTATATATTCAGATGTATTGTATTGTATGTATTGTATATACGTTGTAATCGTCTATTCGTCTTCTAATCGCAATTTGGGTGAATGTGTGCAATAAGTATTAGCCGATCCGATCATTAATCATATTTTGTTGTTCGGTTTGGCAGCAGAAAAAAGTGGTGAAACTTGAGTTTGAGTTGACAGCGCCGTGTGTTCGGGTGCACCGGCACTGGCACTACAGTGTGTGAGAGATGAACTCATGTCGTAATTTTAACATTTAATGATTGATTGCTTCCATCGCATAAAATGTTAGTTTATGTGGTTTTTTCCGTTGAATACAATTTTTCAATTTTTCTTTCGCTGCGCTTTGACTCAACTACTGATTACTGACATTCATATCAGTCAGAAGTTGATACCAGAGATGATATATAGTTTTAATGAAATTTAAATGTCGTCTACTTTTCGCTTTCGCATCGATTACCACTTCATTTCATATATTTGAAACTTAAATATATCTTATATACAGTATCTATATTACATTATAGAGTATATAAATACTAATACTGTATATATTTATAAATACTAGTAAATAGCTTCACTTAAAAATTAATAAAATAACTACAGCAGCAGTTTCTAATTTATCAAATCAGCTTGTATGTTTAAATTTTATGTTTAACTTAATATAAAAAAGAATTTAAAAGCATTATAGTCTGAAAATTCCTAGAAAGCACTGATGAATACTTTTGTGTAAAAAATATATTTTCGAATGACATGCAAAGAGTGTAAAGTGAATGTAAAGCATAGATTCGTTGCCCAGAAATGTATGCATTTTAGAGCAAAATACTCTAATAGTGTCTATACTTTATACTGTATGTGAGGAACGGCTGATGGGAACGACTTATCGCACCCAAACAATGAGTGATAGTTAATGGTATGACAACAGATGTTGTCAGCAATCAAATGATTGGCACCAAAAGTGAAGAGAGTTTTCGCTCACACTTTGCCTTAAACTGTGAGACACCAGACGTTTATGTAATGTTAGGTTAGAGTCATGTTTAGAGGACATCACATCTCTGTCTTCTCAACAACTTGTGTTCACATATTTTATTATTGCAATCAATTGATGGCATAATGTGTTCGGCTTTTGATGATCATTCAGATAATGATTATGACTCTGTTTTTCTGGAGATGGCATTGATTTGATTCCAAACACCAATTTATTTATCTCAACTCAAGCTGTTGTCTCTCCCATTCCCATACCAGTACTGAGTCAACCTATTTATTATATTTATATTTTTCAATGATATATAGAGTTTTCAGTTTTTGTTTATCTTTATTATTCTGTTTTAAATTTACATTAAAATCCTTATCAATTGGATTACAAAAATATTTTTTTAATTAACATTAAGAAAAATATAAAGATTTGATTGATTAAGAAAAATAAAATAAAACTAAATTTGAAATTAAACAGAAAAATACGGTTTTTACAAAAAAAAAGTCCCCTTTCATATATACAGTATATCGATAGAAAAGTTTATTTTAAGAGATTCGACAAACAATTTCGCATTCAATCAATAAATTCATTCATCAATTCTTGTTAATCATTAATAACTTATTTTTCTATTTCATTAAATGTGAAAAAATCTAATAATCTGTTTATTATCATTTGATTTATCATTTAATTTCGGAACATATTATCCATTATAAACATTCGTATATTTCTATTCCTTATAAATGCAATTAATTTCTCAAACAATAACTGATGAATAAATTCAATTCATTTATCGAAAAGTTTGAACAAAATTATATTTTATGCTTAAAATGGTTTATATTCATTGATAACAAGCATTCGAATCGAGAAGCGATTAAAGAGCTATAAAAAGATATTTCTCTTATTTAATATCTATTTTAATCAATTGAAAAGCTATTGACAAGTATTGAATAAAAACACTTCACATAATATATGGTTTATAAAAAGAACTTATTTTCAATTCAATGATTAAAATCATGTTTCGAACAATTTTTCTCTTTATTCTTGAGCTCAATGTTTGATTGACTGGATTTTTGATGATAAACAAAATGGTAAACCAAACGGAATAAAGAAGAAGACAGTGAAGAAACTGCTGATTCTGGTCAACACATATGTTTCACATTAGATCAAACATCTACTCAAACGTCAACATTGAGTGAAGACTCAAAGAATAGAACTGTTAGATAGAGAAGAGCCGACAGAGAAAGCGCCGAAAATAAACTTTTAAACATACAGTCGATCCTTGAATGACGTACAGAGTATTCGACTTTTGGTTCTTGTCTTCACTCGTGTTTGGCTTTCGGATTCAGTTCTGCCTTTCAAACAGTTTAACCACAATTTTAACTCTATATTCACTATTAGTTCTCAAAGGCCTTAACAAACATATGATTTAGAAAATTAATTCTTATTTTTTTGCATATTTTTAAATAATAAATAACTAAATATTAGAATTGAAATACAGAATGAATTTAAATATATATA
>JAQFXP010000474.1:0-29494 GCA_034693685.1 Belba bartosi | reverse complement strand
GAGAGCAGGAGAGAGAGCAGAAGAGAGAGCAGGAGAGAGAGCAGGAGAGAGAGCAGGAGAGAGAGCAGGAGAGAGAGAGAGAGAGAATTGTAAGATAAGACAATGTTTAGATCACGTCTTTGATTGCAGACATACCATTACGATAGGAACAGTTCCTTTTGGGTAGTGTTTAATCTGCGATAAATTTGCTGATAAGAGGCGATGCTTTGAAAAATCACCTCATTTTGAGCGTTCAGTTCAAACCATACGCCATATCCCGGTCGGCACTGGCCTCAGGCAGTCTAACCCCCCTATCATACACTTTTCACACTTTCCATCGCTATAATTAGGTTCTGATGAGGCGATTGCTTTCGTATTTCACCAAATACTGTATTAACGCCTTTAGATATTATATAATACATTCGGAGAATATTTTAAAAATTATTAGTTTCAGAAAAATTATAATAAAATACATTTTTTCAAATTTCTTATCATTAATCATTTGCTGCTATTGGTCGACAAAATCTAATCTCAAGTTTATTCATCTCTTTTCTCATAAAAAAAATAATAATAACTTTTTATTCAACTCATTTAAACAATTATTTTTAGGAAAACTAAATTTTATTTATTATTTTATTGGCGAGAAATGCAGACCAAAAGATAAGAAGAGAGTGGAGTGAAAGTCGGGCGAGAATTGCGTTTTCGTTAATAAGCAGTTTTATGTTCGACTCTGAGGGCCGGTAGGGCTCGAGGGCTGCCATTCTTTGGCAAAAGTCTCTATAATTAAATGATTTATTTCACATATTTGTTGTGAATCGATACCCAATTAGAGAGTCTGTGAATAGATCGACAGAATTTTATGAATCATATTTTGAAAATATCTGTTTCATTCATATTTGGAAATTAGTAAAAAACAAAAACAAATTTAATTCGCAATTAGAGTCAGACAACAAAATCGAAACCAATTATCAATTTGACGATACGGGTCGTTGCTATTGATCCGAAATGAGTTACAAATATAATATATAGTAAAGAATAAGTCGAGAAGTTATTTGAAAAGTTATTTAGAGAAGAGAAGCTGAGCCCGAAGTCATAGAATTTTGTTTCGGTGCTCACGGTTTGCGCTATTCGTTTGACGTATTACTGCTTTTCACGCTTTTCTCACCTGTGCTCAAGACATGTACTGCACAGCGAGTCCTACAATACATCTGAACACCTCCTGTACCCCATTTACATGTGCTATCACCTAATTTCCAGCTATGCCTTTTTAACCGACTTGATAGCCGGCGCTCATTGCTTGACAGGTACTGAAGCTTTCTATGTGTCTGTACTCCGATTTGGGCTCTTTGGGCAGAAAACAAGTTATGCCGTCCACTCACCTCTCCTGAACTCCCATTACTCTTTCAAACTTGTTAATGCAATGAATGCCTCTTTTTATATTCAACTTTTTAAACTGCAATTTCTTATATGTTCTCTCTTTTGTTCAGAAGAGTAAAGAATATAAAAAGTAAACGATGAGCAAGCTAGCTTTTTTGATTGACAGATGGATAGCTATTAGAAATATTGCAAAAAATATATTTCTAAACTATAATTTGTGAAAAAGAATGAAGCAAAATTTTGTTTTTATCTTATATTATTAAGAAAATCTTATCTGGCAATTTTTGGCAGCGTATAACTTATAAAACATTTTTGGTCGAAGTATATTCTGGTTTTAACTCGACAACTTGCACATCTCTAAAATATATATATAATCCAAAAGTATTGAATAGCGTTTTTGCACACAACTGACTCAATGTATAATTTTGAATCAAATATACATACATTATATACTCATTCGGATGCCATTTAGATAATAAGCGCCAATTATTTCCTCTTTTGGCTGAATATGTGTTTGATTTGACTTTTCCCTTATAATGAGTTTATTTTTTTTATGAGTTCCAGAACGAAATGTGAATTTAAGCTTTCTCGTTTTTAGCTTTCGGTTAGTCTACTCCCAATTCCCGTGAGAAGAGTGAAGTCATCTAAACCTTAAACTGACTTTTTTGTTGACCCCAACCAACACAACCAACACTTCTATGTCTTTGCATTTCTGTTCTTTCGCTCGACTTCTTTCTAAATACACACTTTGGGTATAAATTATATTATTTAAAAAAATGCAAATTAGTTGTCAAGTGATTAAACAATTAATAAACAAATTTTTGTTTCTCTAAAAAAGAATTTAATTTTAAACTTTCTTTCAATTTTAAAATCCGATTCAATAGCTTTAAAACCAATTAAAAGAATTTTTCGTTTGAATGAGTTAATTGGGAATAAGTTTTGCTAACTTTAAAAATCAATTAAATCAAATATATATTTGGTATAAATTTCTCTTAACTTAAGCTAAACCTAATGCTTAAAAATTAAATATTTTTTACTTTTATTGAGCGTCACATTCATCCAACAAATCCTATAATTAGTTTTAAAACTTTTACAACATTACGAACAGAGTTTAAATAATTTTTTTAATTGTTTGTGTTTTTATATACAAATTAAATTCTATTAATTCTAAACTATGTATATATAATACATTGAATATTTTAGTTACAATTATTTATAGTCTATGAAATAAAATCACTTTATTGTCGATTGACTTTTTTCGAGCTCTTTATGTAATTATATGATTGGTATTACAGATATAATACTGAAAAGAGTTGTTTGATTTTCAATAATTAATATATCAATAAAATATAAATAAATTTTTTAAATAAAGACTTTATTCTTATTTTATACAAACGACGAGTCGAGAGGAATGAGTACTAAATAAGAAAAAATGCCCTTTTTATACATTTGATTGCATTATGTGATGAACTATAATATAGTTTTGATTTATACACATTTAAAGGTTTGTTTGGTCTAACGGTTAGAGCAATAGAGAAAACTTCATCATTTGGTCGAAAAAGTGTTTATATCTTGAAAATCGAAAATATAAGGTTAGTATTTAGCACGTCTGCTGCAGCAGCACATCCTCAGCTAGCACAAACCAGCACATCCTCAGCCAGCACAAACCAGCACACAGGCATAGCCAGCACATGGAGTTCCATCTGTTAACTCTCTATCAAAACGGTATAACAATTTGAGAGGCACTTCGGTTTTGGAAGAGTTGCGAGTTGAGTTTAAATTGGAGAAACTGAATAATTGATTTGATTTGAAATATTCGAGACATTCATTACACTAATCAATAGATTTGTTCGGATCAACACAATAGTTGCGCTTTTGTTTTGTTTGACTTTTATTTCTAAAACTTAATCTTAACTATTGTTGCGATCAATTAAAATAACTTTTTTCTTAATATTATTACTGTTATTGATATCACATTTAATGCCATTGTTTGCACTACTGGGTTGGTTGGCATTGAGGCTGAAGTCCCGACGATTTTTTTGACGTGAAAGGGATCTGAAACGCAATGATAAATTAATGTTAGCAAGCACATAAAGACTACATTTGAATAATGGCTATTGCGATCTGTTCTCTACTATATTTAAGAAAAGTAGGCGTTTCTCTCGATTCGATGGCTTAGGAATGACATTAAATTAGAGAAAATAAGTATTCAATTGTTCGGAATATTCTTAACAAATCTTCTTAATATAAATCTATTGGTTCTTAAGAATGAGATTCTATTAGTTTTGACTAGAGATCAATTTAGGCCGAGTCTCGAGTTTGCTCACAATATGCTATAATATATTTTTTAGTTCATTTACTATATTTAAATTTTTAATTTAAATTAATATCTAATAAATCCATTTGGTTTAAAAGTTACAAACTAATTTAAAAAATAAAAATATTTTGATATATTAATGTAATATTAATAATGTTAAATATTAGTTTTTCAAAATTTAATTTAATAGCAATTTTCAGACGTAAGCACATTTCATAATTCAAACTAGTTAATTAACATTTTTAACTGTTTACTAGACATACAAAAACAATATATATTCAAGGTCCCAAAACTAACCTTGGTGAACATTGCAGTTATATTGTTTTTGTATAATTAACAAATGGTATAAAAGTTAATAAATTAAAATTTAGTATCCTGTGCCCGTCTCTGGCAATTTGTATTTCCGAATAAACAGAGTTCTATTGATTTTAGGTTTATATAAAACTTGCCAAAAAATTCCATTTCAAAAGTGCAGTCAACAAATCCAATTGATCTAGATCAAGATGGACAGTTGCAGCTCTCGAGTCAGACACCAACTGCAGTAGCTCTACAAGCAAATGCACCTCTAGTTTTAATTAGCTCAATTTGAAATTTAAATGACAGTCTGTCTGTCTTTTAAGCGAATTATTTTAAAAGTCAAAAACTAAAGACGAATTCTATTAAACTGAAGACAAGTTCTCCAAAAACTAAAAGTACAGTAGTTCCAGAAATAAGTAGAATATTGTTTAAAATTTCAACAAAAAGAGAGAAAATCAATAAAAACAAAATATAACATAAGTTTTGTTAATATCAATATATATTTATTTTATAATAAAATCATATATAAATTAAGACATCTTTATGTGTCCATAACTCCCGAACCAGTTCCGACTGACAAAAATTCTCGTATAATCTGAATTAGCGTCAAAAATTACATTGGTAAATTTTTTTTTATTAAATTATCTAATGTTCCTGGTAAAGTCGATTTATACCATTTTTTGAACAGAAGTTCTAAAACAGGAATCAATACAATCTATAACAACAAACAGTGTTATGCCATCAGAAGTGATACTTTGATTTATTAATGGATTCGTAGATCAGATATACTTTTGCTTAGTGTTCGTGTGTTTCGAATAGAGTTTGCGAATGAATGGGTAGTTCGGGTGCATATCATACATACCTTCTTGGCTTCTGAATTGATAGAACGCTTCAAAACCCGTTCCGTCAAACCTGTCATTGGTTTTGAAGGTGACTCTGAAGAAGTCACCCTCGGATTCGACAGTCTTGGGCTGTTTGAGACCGCAATGTCGCGACAGTTTGCGGTCAACCGTCCGATAGTTGGAGAACTCGACGTAATCGCTGGCAGTTTCGGTCGTACATCTGATTTAGAATAATATTAAGAATTATTATTAATATTATTCAAATTAATCATAATTAATGAGACAATTGAACCATATTTTCTAACCAAAAGTTTTCATATTAAAATGTGTATAAGAATTACATATTATATACGAATTCCTTAATTAATTATTTTTCGACGGAAGAAAAGCAGAGGAAAAGCAAAATCTAATAATTTGAATATTTAATCATAACTTTCAACTTTTGCAACAATCGCAACACAAAAATCCCAAACAACTAATTATTAATTCCAGCACTCGTTTACATTTATATGAATAGATAAGCGTTTATTGGAGACTAGGCTTAAATTAGCGGATATGTCAGCTCTGGACTATTTATTGCTTTATTAATATTAATTTTTGTGCTCCTATTGGCGAATATTATTCAACATTTTCAATATTACTGGTTATAAGTATTTAAAATTCAGACTATAGCTCAAACCAACCATTAGTTTAAATTATTATTAAATGAAAAATAGATTTCGAATCTAATGTAGCAAAAGAAAAAACAATTGGGTTTTTATAAATTCCTAATAAAACTTCAATTTTAAGAACTCAACAGTTTTCAAGTTTTTTTCTTTTCTTAAAATAACAAAAATTAGTTCAAATTATATCAAACCGACAGAAAGAAAATGCTCTCATTTTTAGTAAAGAATATTAAAGAAAATGCGTACAGAATATAAAAAATAACAATTTTGTTATTTGTACTCTAAAAAATAAAATAAAACAATAAAACTTCAAAGTCTTCAATACATTTTAAATTATATAAAACAATACAATAAGAACTCGAAGTTTGTCCGAACATTGAATTATTCGCATCAGAAAATAAAATCAATAAACAGCTACTTATCAAAAAATTTTATATATTATTTACTTAACATTTTTCATCCTTTAACATTTGTGAGTATTTTTAATCAAAAAAAATTTTTAATCATTAGTTTGAAGACTTGGCTAACAAGATTTAAAGTTAAAAAGTTTGTTTTTGTTGTGTTCTCTAAAGACCTAATTATTGCTAAATATAAAAGTGTTTAAGCTTTCAATGAATTCATTAAAAATAGAAAAAAATAATACAATCAAAGCTTAACTGTATTTATTTACGCAAATCAAAATAATTTCAGGAAATAAATAATTAAATATATAATTCTGTTTTTAATGAGATTAACAATACATTATAAGAGTCGACGAAAACAGTTATTTATTTCCGTTAATTGCTTTTCGTGAATAATTAGTACCAATGAAAACATGCATTGAATTGCATATTCTGTTTGCACTACATCTCGATAGACATCAAAATGACGTTTCTTAGCAAAAGTGGTCGCAATATAAATATTCAACTTATTTAATAATTTTAATTTCAAGCCTAAAAATAACATTTTTTTATATGTGTTACACGAAATGTAAAACATGCTTCTAATTTAATTAAATGCATTTAATTTCAATTTTATTTAACGTCAAATGTTAGCTATTATTACTGAGATAGCCAAGGGTGTTTTAAAACTAACTTGTAAGCCTCTTATAATCATGATTAATTTTACTATTTTAAAATATAATGTAAAACAATATTAATTTCAACCGCCTCTAACTTATTATTTGTAATAAGTCCAAGCAAAAATCCTATATCTCTTTTATAAGTTAAAGACTTGATCTCAAGCTTTAACAAATTAATTAAAATATTTTTTTTAGTTTTCATTTGAGTTTTGCACAAACTAATAGATTAAATGAAAAATATATCTAAAATTAGTGAAATTCGATTATTCATTCAAATTAAAGAAATGTTTTTCAGATTAATTTTTTAAATATTATAATTTCGATTAAATTATAGCATAATTATCGATAAATGCATATTTAGGACAAAATAAAATTTGAGATAAATTGAAATCTATTGAATAAAAAGTTTTTTGAGAATAAAAAAAATCAATAATTTCTGGGCAGACATTAATCGCAATAAAATTGTTATTATATTTATTGTGTATAATAAAAAAGTTGAAACTATTCTAACTTTTATTTCATAAAGTTATGGTAAGATTAAAATTATACGAAAAAAAATCTGTTGTGCCAGTGCTGTCAAATCCCGGTGCAGCTCCTCCTTTCATTTAATGGATAAATGTTCTAGTGACATTCTAATTTTATCTAAAAGCTATTATTTTGATATTGTTTTGATAACATTTTCAAATTTCAACATCATTTTAAACGTTACTAATATTCATATCTAATTCAATTAAAGCGATGAAAATCTAAATTTTTGTTGATATTCACAAACTTGCAAAACAAGATAATGAGAAAAAATTGAGTCATTTTGTTATTTTTAAAAATCAATAATAAGATAAACCAAATATTTTAATATATGTTAGAAGAATATGAAGGAAAAAAATTTATCCCTAAAACTGCAATTTTTGCAAAATGTTATTCATAATTCACTAATAAATAAAATTCAGAATTTATTCTTAGAAAATGCAAACACCGAAAGATCCGCTAAAGGAATACTAAAAAAAATTTAGTATTCAATTGGTTTGACTATTTCGACTCAAATGACAATTTAGTAAATTTTGGCTAAACTAATAATAATTGTTAACTTTTGGCAAAATAGTACTGAATGACTGAATGGCATAATTGACTTACGGCGTCACTCCTTCGACATCAAAGTAAGCGAAAGTGATGTGAATTTTTTGCGATGAATTGCCGTAAAAAAAATAATGACATTCTGTGTCGCGCGGGTACAGACCTGTAAGCAAAACAACAAACAATTCAATTAAAGCTTTATTTGGCCATAAATACGAATATATCGATTGAGTGTCTCATCAAGACTCACATACCCGGGTAGTTGGGCGATGTAAACGAGCCATTCGTTCGTTCAGTGCTATTGAAGACAAATCCGCAAACTATTGAATGCGAGTGAAGAAGTGAAACAAATTTATTGATAACAATATATATAAATTTCAATAAATATATTCTACATTCAGATAGACTTTAGTTCTACGAAATGTAGTGAAAATCAAGAATTTGGTGAATATATTGAATTAGAAATACAGTGCAAAGGGTTTGAGTACCTGATTGTGAGTCCTGTTTGCCACTACTTATGCCGAAGTCTGCAATAAACATATATTACATTAGAGAATGACATCGATTATAAATCATTTCAAAGAATAAATTAATTCAAAGAGTAATAGGATATAAGATATAAGAAAATGCATTAAATAAAATATATAATGATATATATTCATGTTTTACGTATTCGCCAAATATTCTAATATTATATATATTAATACCAGAGCTTTGGGGATGAGTTGTATTTAAATATACAATCGTCGCCAAATATAAGCATCTTCATTTTCTAAAAATTTTTTATTATCTCATAAAATTACCAGTTAAAATTTTTAACAATTTTTAAATACAGTATGTCCATCCCATAATTCCATAAATGCAAAAAAAGTTTTTATTACCCAGCTACTTTAAATAAATTAAGTAAAATGGAGATATCTAGATTTGACCATGATTGTATACGTGAGTCTATATATGTATATAAATATTTTGAAATTTTGTTGATTAATGATTTTAAGCCTAAAAATTAATATAAATTGATAAACAAATTAAACGAAATTTACATAAAAAATCGTTTTGTGTATTGAATGATAAAGTATTTAGAAACCAAATTGTATTATAACTTCAAACCAAAGTTCGATGCAATCGCTGCTCTCGATTAAGATTAAGTATTAATTGGATTTATTTTGATTGATAATACAATTAAAATGTTTTTCGAACTAAATTTAGTGCTTTTTCTTGTTCTAATTTATTTGCAACTAATCAGTGATTACAACCAAAGCCATTAAAATTAACCCATAGTTTGGGCTTTGATTAGTGCAAACACGAAATTTAATTGAAAGAGAGACACAAATAGAATACAAATACTCTATAATCTTAACAATTTGTAATTTTCAAAAAAAAATTTCGAAAAATTTGTCAATTTTTTGGCGAAAATTCTTAGAAAATTCAAATGCATTTCTTGAAATAAATTAAATGGAAGTGATTTAGAACTAACTGTTAAAATTTCATATTATATTTTAAAATTTTAATGTTTAAACTTTAAGTTCTTTTCTTATATTTTCCAAATTAAGTCATTCAATAAATGAAATCAATTTAGAAGTTAATGGATGAGTAGAAAATCGCTCCACTACTTCACTGCAATAACTCTCTGTATTGCAGTGAAGTGACACAGCTCAAAAATGAACAAGGGCTGATTCGGAATAATAGTTTCAATTATTAAATATATATAAGAATATAAATATTAAAAAATATATATATAAATTAATCTAAACCTTTGAATTTAAATCTTTTTTGCAAGAACTCATAATTAACAATTTGTTCTATTGCTTACATTTTTCACAATTTTGTTTATCACAAAACAAATGATAATTTTGAGCGTTTCTATTATCAATAATTACTACTGACTTTGTCTCAGAATAAATAAATTACCTTAAAATAAATAAATAGAACAAATCTCTAAAATACATTTATTTCGTATTTAATTGCAAGTCATAAAAATTAGAAATTGTTGTAAATATAAAAATAATTTCTCGGATCTCTCTCTCTCTCTCTCCCCCTCCCTCCCTCCCTCCCTCCCTCCCCTGCTCTCTCTCTCTCTCTCTCTCTCTCTTTCCTGTTCTCTCCCTCCCTCTCCCTCCATCCCTCCATCGCGTTTCTGGTTGACTGCTTCGGCTGTACAGCTCTTATATGACTATTGCTTAATAAGATCAGAAATTACTCAAAACATTCAAAATTATTACCAGTATTGTGGTTAACAATGTTGCTGAAAAAGCAAGTTATAGAACAGCTTGTTAATTAAATCTAAATCACTTTTATAAAATAATAATAAGCTATGTTTTGCTAAATTGGATAAAATTTATGTTAAAATTATAATGTAAAATTTCTAAATTATCTAAAATTTTATGTATTCTTTATCAAAAATATAAACTAATATCATTAGTTTAAAAATATATGCAACAAATCCAGCATAATATTAAACATTGATGATATGGTGCAGGATGTAAACTTAATGAATAAATAATATTTGAATAAATGTATATATTCAAATATATTCATATAATAATTAACTAATTGCTATTTTTGTTATTGTTTGCAAATTTTTATTTGTTTATTTGCAGCATGGTAAAAACAAAACAAAGAAAACGACGTGCAAGTGAATTTAAACAGTTGTACAAATATTAATATAATTTTTCTAAAAGTTTTCCTGGGCTGACTTCGTACGAATTCGCTGTTTGTAAAAATGTGTTTAATGACATATTTTAAAACTCATTATTGATTTTTGTTGTTGTTGTTAAACAATTTTTAGTTTAAAACGTTTCAGTTATTAATCTCTGATTTATTTTCCATTTTATGTGTAATACATTTTAAACGACTTTCATTGCATTCAATAACTGTTTCGATTTGGTATTAGTTTTACTGTGGTTTCAGCAAAATGTTGTCAAAATTAATTAAACAGCTAGTTACTTTTTTAATACCTATATAGAAACCACAGCAACTCTATTGTCAGCATATATTCATAATAAGCCTTTAAATAAATTAATTTACTTTAAAAATAATCAATAACTGAATACTTAGATTAAACGAAGTCAACCAATTGTATTAATACTGTATAAACTGATTATAAAAGTTATCAATGACATAGTGATGAGTCTAGTAATAGCGCCACTATTTCTAATAATTGTCGTATAATTAAAGATATCACTAAATGAAACACTTTTGAGAATAGCCTTAAATGTCTTTTGAGTACAGCATTCCATTAGAAAAGACATCGAAAGCGTAAGAGTTGTTAAATTGATTCGAAAGCGTTGTATTGATCCGAAGTTTGTATTGTTTAACATAAATAGTTGGCCGGAATCGCATTGAAATGGATTCGAAATGAAGTCTGTCTTCGATGGCAAATAACTCAATAAGTCTTCGCACAAAGTCCTAACAAATCTCTATCGAATGAATCGTTTGCAATAAACTGTTGACATTTCTATTGAGAATTTATTTATAAATTCAAATCAAAACTAAATTAACACTAAGTTTGAAGCAATTTGTATTGACTCGATAGAAGATACTACAAAAAATAGGATTAAATACATATGAATATTAAAACAGGTTTTCTATAGAATTTGTTATTCTTGTCAATTCTCTCCTGATTCTAAAGAATTGATTGAAAATGTCTAAAGAATATAAATTTAGGCAAAAATAATTTTGAATTATTTATACCCAAATTCTGTCATTTTGAAAGCAATTTATTTCTCGACTACTCTTTGATTTTTATGTAAAAACATTCAACACTTCTATACATTTATTCATCTAAATGAGTGACCAGACAATTGAAATACTGAAATATATTATTGAGTTAAATGTCAAGTTATCTCAAGATAATTATGATTTATGAACTAACAAAACCTAATTATCTTTTTAAAATATAGTTATTAAATATTAATAAATGAACATTAATTATAATCTATTTTATTGTATTATTATTATTTTTTTAATTATGAGTATTGTATTAGAAGTTCATTAAAAATATTTGTCAAATATGAAAATTATTTACTTATTTAACTCAATAATTAGTAAAATTTATATAAAGCACTGAAATAGTGTTCATTTGATGCACATCTAAAAAAAGTTATATATTATTAAACAAGATATTCAGTGTTTTAGTCATAATTATAAAATTTTATAGTATTCTATATAAATAAAAGTTAGCATTCATTCATTGTTTT
This sequence comes from Belba bartosi, assembly GCA_034693685.1. Lineage (NCBI taxonomy): Eukaryota > Metazoa > Arthropoda > Arachnida > Sarcoptiformes > Damaeidae > Belba > Belba bartosi. Next base: position 17,687 of record JAQFXP010000474.1, on the reverse strand, counting down.
ACAATCAATGTAATAGCTATGGAAGCAAAGAGTGAATTATTTTTATTTTTCTCTATCGAAATCTCATTCGCACTTCTGTTGAGATCATAAAGACTTTGACTTTCAATTTCATATCAATTTTCTATTTATATACTATTTATGTAAAAAATAACATTTGAGTAATAATAAAAATCTCAATTTTTCGCTTATGAATAGACGCCCAAAGGTATTGAATATTGAACATAAAATATAAAGAATGGAATTTATACGACTTAGTTGTGGCTATAATTCGGTCATTCAATATATATTTCTTAAATACAATACTTAACCAAAACATACGATAATATTCTCGACATTACTTCACATATCAATTACCGATTTTTTGATAACAACCAAAGACCTGAATAACTCAAAAGTATAATAATATTACTAAAATTAGTCACATATCCTGAATATAGAATTAAAACTACTCTTTCAAAGGCTAAGTATCTATTTTTTCCATATGTTATGTGCATTATGTCTGAGCTTAAGTACGTAGAAATGTTTGGAATTATTCATATTCTTTTCTTAGAGCTAGTGTCATTTCAAACATCATTAAAACATATTTTTCTATACAATTTTAATATTAGTTTTATCTGAAAGGAAATGCAAGTCATGAAAAAGTATATATATTATATATAAATGACATAACTTTGAATAAAAGTTTTTATATATTTATATACAGTGTATTCGCTCTGGATTTTCAAATCATAAATGAACTAAAATATTAAAATATTTAGATTAGAAAAATTGAATTTACGAAAACATACTTTATCAGATTCTAAATGAACTAAATTATTTCCGAAAGTTTTTTATTCGTAAAAAAAGATGAAATTCGAACTTAAAAATTGCAAAATTCATCGCTTACTTAGATTTGACGATAAATGTTCATTTGAAGAGTTTGATAGAAAACTTAATCCAAATGTCTTACAATAAAAGCGCAGATAATCTAACTTAAGCCACGTTTAAGACTTTTTACTCTTAAAATAGATTGTTTTAAGATTTTTATCTTAAAAATAATATTTTCGAAAATGTTTTGAAAAATAAGTTTCGATTGACCGCTGAGAAGCCGGCGCTTAAAAAGCGATTTATTCGATTGAAACAAAAACTAATAGCAATTTATAAAGATTTTAAATTAGAAAAAAATAATTAGCTTTAAAGACATACCAAATAACAAAATTGCGAACAAAATGGTAAAAATAAAATCCATTTTAGACTAATGTCTGATTAGAAATTTTGCTTTAAATGGCAAAGAGAGACTCGAAATGTTAATTCGGGTTTTTAGGTATGTTCTGAGAAAATGCAAATTCAGACATATATTTAATTAGAAGCTCTACAGACATGACGTAATTAATCTCCTCGTTTGCCCAAGTTAAAATTTGTATAACAAAAGTTACAAATAATTAGATTAAAGGAAATGAATGCAAGATTCTATTAAAGTATTATAGAAATTAAAAAAGTTATATTAATAATATGATAAGCGAGCCGTCACACAATGGCTTAAAATAAAAACTAAATTGAATTTCGGCTCATAATTGGTTTGGAGGAAAAATCTAACTATAATTCAACACAAAATGTGTAATTCATTTCTCATTTTTTCTGTTTTTGTTATACAATCTGTATATTCTGTTAAAGATGTGAATGAAAGCAAAAATATATCTATTCTTATATAAGCCTTAATTTTCATGTGTTGCCAGCCTTCAAGAGTGATTAAATTGAAGCCAAATTCATGGATAGTTAGAGTAGTGAGGGTTTGAATATTTGTGCCGAGAATTGAAAAAATAGAGAATAAGATGAAAATAGAGTGAAGAGAAAGAACGAGTACTTCTGATAAAGAAGAAACTTCTTTCTCACAGTCCATGAGTATTGGCTTTTGGGAGATAAGAGTTTGCTATTGAATATACGATAGTAATAGTCGAATGACTATAACTTCGACGACTATTACCCAATCATTTTCCGTGTCAGTCACTAATGATAGGGAAGGCATCGAAAGCACATCAATGCAAACACTTCGGACCAAATCAACACTTGGAATAAATGAGTTATTTATATCAATTTATATCAACCTATTCTGTCAATGCGAACGACCAATGAATTCATATTCGTTCTAATATTTCGACAACAAAACAATTTTTTATTAAAATACATAAAATGTCAATAATATCGACTAATATAAAGTTTAAGTGGTTTTGAAATTACGACAAATAAACTAATATTCTTTGTATTTGTGATAAGAGTTTTGGTTCAGCAGTAATTGAAGAGACATTGAGACAACTCAGACAACTCAGTCAACTCTATGAGCTCTGCCGACTCTGTGGGCTCTGTCGGCGTTGACCCGAATTTGATTTTTCGAGCGTAAAGATTAAGCGCTAACTCATGTTCGCTAATGTTTGGCATTTAATACAAATTATGGTTATATAACCACTTCTGGAGCTGAGATAACAGCAAACCAAACCGAGAGGGCAGAGAGGAATCAGGACTTTGTTTGACTCTATTATTCATGAGATTAATAATTGATAGCAATATCTGTGCGAAAAAGCCGTTTGAGAGCTAAACCTTATTCGGTGTCGCATAGAATCACCTGAAACACACATTAATGACCACTAATGGAATGGTTAGACTGTTGACGAGCTCTTCCCCTCAATGACCAACGCCAGCACCTAATGAAGACATGAGACTAAAGACACGACCATTTGATGAGGACATAGACACAGACACAGCCTCTTATCGCTTCATCAAATTTTATGTTCATTTGGATTATTTTAATTCTTCAAAATTGCTTTCATTCTCTAAAAGCATATAATAGTCTGAAAGGAATGGAACGAATAGAACGAATGGAGCGAAAGACGGAATGACTGATCGTATAACTAAATCATTATTATTCCTCTCTATTGAATAAATAATGAATTAAAAGTTTTTTCTCTAATTTTTAAAACCAATACATTGTATAGTCATAGTCTTATATTGTATAATATGTAGTACACAGTACTCTATATACACAGTATATATAAAGAGAAAGTATAGATAAAAGGCCATCAATTATAAAGAGAACAAATAAATTCATAAATTCTTTTGAAGTTATCTCAACCAAAATATCTTAATTATTATTCATTTCTATCATTAGAGACAGTATTTATAGACAGCGTTTGATTATCGATATATACCATCGAATTAATAACCATTTAATGTCAAACGCAATGTAAGTCAGTTCTGGAACTCATATATTAGACATTTTAGACATTTATAGCAATTGGAGGAACAGTAGAGAAACCGATAGAATACGTATTAGAGTATAGATTAGTGGATAGAATAGAGAGTAGAATAGAGAGAAAGTTCAGCAAAAATAGTAAATCTAAATTTAAAGAGATAGCGAAATATGGCTAATATGTGCTCTACTGTACAGTACATCACATCGTAGAGGACTGACAGGACTGACTTACTCGTAACGAATCGATAAATGGCTCGAAAGCCCTTCACATAGTCGGTCGAGTGAAGGCTTTTAAATTCGGCGCTCAATGACGGCCCGTTCGACATCAATTGCGGCGGAAGATCTGTTCCACAAAAGTTGTCGACCCTTTCCTTCTGGCCATTGATTGTGATGAACACCATTACAATGTCTGCCGCATCACAACTGCAACCATAGATACAACAATAAGTTACATCAAATTGACTTAAATATATCAGAAAACTGTACAAAATCTATAATTTAAGGCTTTGTTGGCATTTTTCGCAATAATAATAGCAACGAATAGAACAAAGTTTTATAGTAATAATAATAATAATAATAATAATAAGACGAGAATAAAGTATACAATAAAAATATGTATTCTTCTCTGAGGACATGTAGAACATAATTCTTTCTCTTTTAGGCTCTTTTCCTCATTTCTATAGAAGATTATTCGCTTCAAAACTAATAATAAAAGCCGAGTAACTCGTATGCAAATTATACAGTATTTCATCTGTACTACATAATAGACTAAATATGCTTTCAATTATCTCTTCCTTTTTTTCTTAATCATAACTTATGACATGAGTTGAGATAATGTTTAAGAGTATAAACTGCAAACAATAAGACATATTCTCAAAGATATACTCATTTTATTTTATTTAATACAAATTTTTTGTTCAAATTCTAAAGTCATTTGTGTAATTCATTTCTGCGTTGAATTGTAACATCAGTTCGTTTCTCTCATATTAGACTAAATTGAATAAAAATACAATCCATTAACCAAATCAATTGGAATTTCTAAATGTAGGCCTGGGCTCAGGCTTTATGTAGTTCTTAAAGGATTTGACGTTTACTTTGCTTTTAGAGTACGTATTAAAATATTATTCATAAATAAAACTTTTAAAACTTTAAACATATTGGAAGCAAAAAATTTAATAAATTCAAAATTTAATCATTAATTATATTTGTGACACAAAGCCTTTAGCCATAATCCCGAGCAATTTATCAGAACTGAAAAAACATATATTTTGTATTAAACATTAAGTATTAAACGTTATTCTCGTTGTGTTCTTCTAATATCACAATTTTTCAACCGACTGAGTTCTGCCATCAGTAGAAATACGTCGAATAGTTTTAAAATCTTTTCGAGTATGTTATCGATAGAATATTTGATATTTTTTATATTAAAAATATTATTATAGTATTATTGGTATTATTGTAGGTCTAAAAGAAATAAAATATATGTTCCGATACTTACTCTCGACTGGTGTCATCTGGTCTATAGAGATCAAAGTCTGTGAATAGTATTTGTACTCGTTCCTTTCCTTGTCCATTAAAATGATAGGAGCAATGAACATTAGCTGGATATGGATCGGGATAGTTAGGCGACGTGAAGGTGCCGTTCCTCGAATGTCTGCTGTCGAACGTCTGATCACATTGTATGGCTATTACGGATATAATAAAAATATATATAATAAGCAAAAAATCAATTGCCATTCGATTAATTGGGCAATAAATCTAATTTCACTGAATTATAATAAACATTATTTGTTAGCTATAATGGACGCATCAGTCAACAGCTGCTGACATGCTAATTTTTTATCAACTCCGGTAGTTTTAACCAAAATAATCTACATTACTCTATTAGTTTTGTATAATTACTGTACATAAGCTCTAAAACTTTGCAATATTTTTTGTTTAACATAATTAATAATAGCAGACATCAGACATAAAGCATTATTAAAAGCATTATATGCAGTTAGTAATGATTAACCAAAAAATGCTATCAAATGAGGGGTTAATGTAGTGTTAATGAAAGGATGCGCTGCAATGGAAGTTGAACTTAGAGAGAGACTACGGAAGACATTTGGAAAACAGTTTTGTTTAAACAAATGGCGAAAAAATTAAGATAACTTCACATAAGTTACTAAACATATAATTTGTAGATTAGAATAACGATATGACAAATGGTTAGAAAAATATGAAAGAAAAAAGTTCTTACATTTATTCGTTTGTTCATTAGGTCTACCAATGTTTGAAACAATACTGAATTGAATAATAATAAACGCAAACAAAAAGTAGAGCCGATTTTTGGCCACAAAATAGCACTTCATATTGGTTCGCATCAATCAGACTGAGCGCAAAATTAGGAACTGATACTTGAAATTAGAAAAAGTGAGAAATCGAGTGGTGAGTCGTGAGTCGTACAATACAACGAACTAATAGAGTGAACGCAAAAAATGAATCGCAAACTATTGGTTTCACTCAATCGACTTCTAAACAAAGTAAAGCACCGAAAGGAGTCACTCTTCGGAGAGATATTCGCTTTACTTTCAATTTGTTCGCTCAGAGAGACTCTTAACAAAACACAATCCGCTGATGGAATCGAAAGCAAAGGTATACTTCGACTTCAGCCTCTCCTCTGGCTTTAGTCCCCAAACGCTAAACAGACAACAAAATACACTTTTCAGCGCAAATCCACTGATGAATAAGTTTTCGATTTTATAACTCAAAAACTTTAGCCGATGTTTAATATTTGAAATTACAAACTATAACAACAATGCAATTACTGCAGTGATAACTGCGTAACAGAATTTAATAATTTGTGTGCAGTCAGGAGTGGTTGTGGCCTAACATTGTGTATTCGCACAAAACCAGTTATGAAAGTATTTTCTCGACTACTATATAAAAGTGCGATCGAAGTGAAGTGAAATGAGAGGAACTGGCAGTTAGTTGACTGGCATCTGGAGAACGGCAGAGCATCCAAAGCACATGCGCTCTATCGGTAACGATGTTCAACATATTTCAAGTTTAGCCAAATTCATGTCAATAGAGTTGCAAACTCTCTAAAGAATGCTTATATATGTTTGTATTTGCGAGAACTTCTCTATATCTATCCGAATAGAAAAACAAATTCCCATTTGAATTGGTTGAGGGTTTTTGTTTAGAAAAGTTTTTATTGCAATGTTTACGGCGTTTTACAAAAAGCAGACAAAGATTCAATTCCTCTCCACTCTATATGCAAGCAGAGCTAAATTTTAGACGTTTCAACATTGTTCCATGCGCTATTTTTTACAATTGTTTTATAATAATTTTATTTTTATAAATGCCTTATCTTCTATAACACATTAAAATAAATTTAAATAAATAATAAAACTAATGTAAAAGTATATAATAAATTAAAATAAACAATTTAAAACATTGAATTTGTTTTTATATTAATATTAATAAGATCGAAATAAAATTAATCAATTTTTCAGTAAATTGATAATATTTTGATTTAGCATACTTTCAATAGATTTAGCATAAATGCTTTAACTATTTATGAATAAATTTGTTATTTTCACATTCAAATCACATGAAAGTTAATATTCTGATATTTTATCAAAATATTAATTTATAATTTCAAATATTTAGTTTAATATTGATTATATTTATCTGAATAAAACTTTAATTCTTTATTTTTCAGAACAGAACTTATCAAGGACATCCTGCAATGGCCAGACCGAATTAAAAATGTTAAAATTAAAGTTTACATAATGTAAGGTATTATATAAAAATAAATATGAAAACATCGCTAATGATAGTTGGCTTCCAATCATATCACAAGTATTTTATTCCACATAATTACATATTTTCGAATTGATTTTTAATTATTTTTAGCTCAAAATTATGAAAATAGAAAATTTGGTTTAAAAAATTTTAAAAGAGAAATAAACTAAAGTTATTCAACTAGTCAATTGCCATCATTTGATTTAATCAAAATTAATTTAAAGCCATAAGTTACAAGCTAGAATAGCAAACATTGGCATAAGGCTGGGAACTAGTGCTCACTTCAATTAATCACTTTATTTGTTTCATAAATATTATGCTTGGAATTGACATACAGTACATATTGTATATACAGTACAGTTTGCGAGCTCTGAGATAACATTAGGGATAACTTCTTTTCTTTCTCACATCGATCCGAGCGAATGGCTTGAGTGGGGAATAAGATATGGATTTAAGCAATGGATATACGGTATGAGTAAATGTACCGAAAACTTAAACAATCATTATTGGTGAGACTGCAGAGACAGGTAAGAGAGCCTAACACACACTCTCTCTCTATATATATATACAGTATATACGTATATGCAGTCATAAACTTATCAAAATATATGCATTTCGATAAACTCCGATATTGTGTGTATAAGAGACACATAATTGTCTTCAGGCAAATCTATGTCTTGTCTAAGACTTGTTATTCGATAAATATTAAACCTCTGACACACTTGTACTGTATGTCGAGTTGAGACGAGAAAATATACAAAAATAACATTTCTATCTATTTCTCCTAAAAGCAATGTCGGAGAAACACATTTAGACTTTGTTTACTAGGAATTGCTTATTATTGCATATATTTGACAAAAAAAACTTTCGGCAACAACAGCAACACAAAGAATGAAATTCACTTTTTGGCAAATTTTTCCCAAAAATACTTAGATATGAAAGTGTTTTCTCTCTTTAATAATTCAAACATTTGAAGAATATTTCATAACTTCAATACAAATTTGAATTCTGTTTTCGAAATATTAAAACAAAATTCAAATATCGAAAGTTCAGTTCAATATTGCATTTGTTTAATATTATATCAATATATTTATGAATAACTCCTTTTTCTTAATATATATTCAGAAAAACTCATTTATAAGCAATGATTGAATTATAAATAATTTAGTGATTATGAAGATAATTAAAATATTCAGATGTCGACAGTTTTTTCTATGTAATACAAGGCGTAAGTGACTGAGAGAGAACATCATTAAGTAATTACTGTTACGTAAAATGCTTTTAGTGCTAAGGCTTAGTATAAAGTGACAAAAACGAAGAATCTGTTAAGTAATCACATAAAATGACATTGGGCAAAAAAAGTTTCTAGGTGAATATTAGACTAAAGTACTGTAGATATAAGTGTATTTGTAAATATTGCCTATAAGTAATAAAAAAGATTATTTAGTTTTGTTATACAATTGCATAAAATTGCAATAAAATTATTTCAAGATTTTATTACCAATGAAAAAGATAGAAAAGGATTTTATGTTTTATATTACAAACAATTTGTAAATCTTATTGTTCTACATAAGTATATTATACGATTTGTATGTTTAATATTCTTAGTTAGAATTAATAAATGCAAAATTTATGCGAAAAGATTTTCAAATCTCACATCTATTACATGCAAACCAAAAATTGTTCAAAATTAAAATAAATGATATATTGGTTTATATTAAAATAAAAATAATTTATAGCATTTTGTGTGGAGGCATGAAAACGCTATTTAGTCTAATTATAGTTAATAACAAAATATGACTTAAAATAATCAATTTTTTAATACAAAATCTACTTATCTTTTAGAAATTATAATAAAAACGATTCTATGGTTTTTAGCAATTTAAAAAAATTTTGTTATTTTTCTATTCTTTTAAAATGTAAGCAAAAAATGAAATTGAATTTTTAATACAATTTTTTGACAAAAATTTTAGAATAAAAAAATCAATAATACAATTCCTAACAACAAAAATAACTCAAAATATATAACAAACATATAGACCACTAAAGAATATTTAAATTTCAAACGAAGCAAAAATTTTAAAATCAGATAATTTGATCAATTTAAATTTTCTAAATAAATTAGTTATGTTTTTAATTTTCTTTCAACACATTATTGTTAGCCATTATCAGAGTTTTAAAAAACAAATTTAAAAAGTTTTAAACCTTTAATCAAATTAAACGCAAACATTAAAATAAAATTTTAAATTTAATTACTCCAAACAATTTTAATGTGCAATCATTCATAATTAACCTAGTGGCAAATTCTCTGCATAAAAATATAAATTTCAAAATAACTCAAACGAATAAAACAATTATTTCAATAGAGAAATAAATTTTAACAAAGCAAGTAAATTAACTTTAAACAAGTACATAAAAATAATTTTTTCAATTTAAGCAATTAAATTTACTACGTGGGTTATAAAAGTAATGTTAATTTTAAAATGATCTAACTCCGTTCTTAAATGTAAAGTATAGTATATAAAAATTCAAAAACTATTGTGGGTTTTCATTATTTTATCTAAATGTCTAATAAGTTATTTTGCAGAACACCTACTAATGTCTATTTTAAGCTCAATTTTATTGCATGTATTGTAATAGAAATATGCAAATAAAAAATAAAGAAGATAACATTTCAAAAGAATTACTCAAATATATTCTGACAACTTGTTTATACCCTATTGTTGACTCTTATTCTCAATTTCAATCTTTTTGTGTTTCAATTTTATTAATTGATTTCTACCAAACAATATATGAAAAATATTTACTTAAATTATGTCGAAAGCCATCAGAAAAATTGAGTTAATTGAAAAGTTGAATAATATAAATATCAGAATAAAACGCATCGATTTTAAACATAAATTAGGAGAAAAAATAAAATTTTTGTTTAAAAATTACATTTTATTTCGAATAGATTTGTTAAGAAAATGTAGTCTTTTTAAAAAACATTCTTAAAGAGAGATCAGATAGAGATAGTATTCTTCGGGGAAACTAAAGTGCTTTACGAGAGAAGTGGAATCGCAATGAAAGTCGAATAACAAGTGTAGATATCGTCCAATCAAACGGTTTTGTTCTTCGTTTGCATTAATGTATTAATAGTCGAATATCGACTACAAATCCAAACCCAAACCTAAAGCACTTCTAAAGCGAGAAATCATTTCTGTTTTTGCGCTTTCGTTCTCCGAATCCGACTTCGAATCACTTTTCAAGTCTAGTATTTCGCTCGAAAAGACTTGTATCTCATTTCATGTCCACATTTTGAGTACAAGTAATCACATACTCGAAGAGCAGTACTGAAACAACTATTTCATATCATTTTCGAATAGCTTATGTCGAGTTATGTCGAGATTTTTTTGTATTTTAAATATTTTTTTTTTTTTTCGTTGACGACAAAATGATATAAACTTATTGTGAAACTGACAAAACATATTCCGTATAATATATTTTCAAATATACTGTTTTGTTGTTCTATTCACAAGTTATTACATTCAATACAACAAATTGAGATTTTGAGCTAAACGTTCACTGATGTAGAGATGTTGTAAATAAAATTGAATAGTTTTGCCGTTAATATTGATCAAGAACTTTTTAGTCTAACATATATTTTACCCAATTTTGTTTGAACACTAAAGTCATGATAATTAAGACAGAGATTAGAGTCGAGTTTCTCAAACGTGCCGTTTAGTGATGCCATCACTCGCTTATATAGTTATTATTTATAGTTTAAAATTAATATTTTTTTAAGAATATATATATTTTTAATACATTAAATAAATAGAAGACAAGGGAAGGGAGTCTTAGCTCAATATTAATCGAATTGCGATAATCCGAGCGTCTGTTCGCTAACTCTTCAAATCGTAATTCATTTTAAGTTATTATTCTTATTATAAATCTTTTGCGAAACTAGAGATCGGACTTAAGAAGCATAGCCTCAAAGAGTGTTCTCCAAAATGAATGAATCATTTCTTCGAAATTTTTTGTTTTGATAAGAATAAGAGAATAGAAATACGAGAGCTTTCGGATACTTTGAGAGCTACTCAACGAATGAGATTATTTTCATTTAATAATCTTATCTGAATTCAAGCAGAGAGTAGTTCGGAATATATTTTATATATACTGTACTATATATGCCAAAGTATATGTGTCTATAATACGATTCTCTTCCTTAAAAGTATGCAATATTGCATAAGAAGGGATAAAAACTGAAAATCTTTTTCTAAACTATAGCAATAAAATTACTGCAAATCGATTGCATTATTCAATGATTCACTGAAATATCACTAAGAAAAAATATTTTCCAAATCCATCCGACGGTATATTTTCATTTTAAGTTTAAAAGAAATAAAAACAAACTTTCTTTGAAAATAAGATTTCAAAACAAAACAACAAAATTACAAACAAAACAAAATTCTCGAAAACAATATGTCTTAATAAGAAGTAGTTATATGACTTTCATTCGTTAAGAAATAAAAGCTAAGAATAATAAAAAAAATTTTGTATCTCTAGACTAAAGTGAACTAAATTATGGATTTGTTTGAAAAAAATAGAAAACTAATTGCATTTATCAAATAATTTAGTTAAGGATTTGAGAAATACTCCAATAATAGGTCCTTTGATTTCTGATTAGGTTTGCGCTGAATTAGTTGATGCAATAACACAGCCATTGCTGCCATTCCTTCTGTACCTACACATGTCTCGACCTAATTCTGGCAAAGAATCGAACGAAGACTTTGTTTGATTGTATGGCTCTAATGTTGGAACTCATAATAATAATAGATTACAAATCCTTTTACTACGACTACTGATATTGCATGAGTTTGGAGGCTATTGAGCGAAAAAAAAATCATATTATGTATTGACTCTGGCTTTCATAGCCTAGAAAATTAATTTTGTTTTGGTTCGCATAACAGCAAAAATTTCCAACTCTAACAAAAACTACATCGAAATTGTATTGACTCGAGAGCAGTGAAAACCACTGTTTGGTCGGTAATAAACATTAGTTTACACGCATTTACTGCACACAATATTCAGTACAGAATATACACTGTACTCAATATACGGAGTACTGAATATTTTTGCTCCAATACATTCAATCAAAAGCAAATTTATAAATTATCTAATAATTCGAATGTCCTATAAATTTCTCAAATAAATTACTGCAAATAAAAAACTCTTTAAATAATTGTTGACACAAATTATGCAAAACGTTTTTCAATTAAATTTTCGCTAAAGTTTCCAAACGCTTAATAGATGTTTGAAATTTAATATTATTTTAGACGACATCGCAATCAATAATTTAATTCTTATGCAAATATTTTTACTTTATTTGATTAAATGTTTTCTTAACGTTCAATTTATTTTACAAACACATTAACTAAACCATAAAATTGTTTTCACCTCAAGATTTAGTTCATTAAAAAGAGAAATAATATATTTTGCATAAAACTAAGAATTTTAATCATTACTATATTTTTTATTAAGCAAACTCTTTCCCAAACCTCTTAACGCCTAATATATGCTTTCATATAATTTATAAAATCAAAGCATTCATTAATTTTAGACGTTTTTAAGTAATTCAAAAATCAAATAAATTACGTTTAGATAGAATTTGCACTAAAAATGTTTTTATAGCATTTGTCAAGAATTTTAATAAAAACTCTTTAAACTTTTCAAGTGTTAAGAATATTTCGGAAAATTTTTCTGATAACAATTAAGATGAATATACAGTACAATGTAAATAAATGCAATAAATTCAAAGCATGTTCAGCTTTTAAAAAAATTCAAATTATATTTACAGTAAAAGTATTTTTAATGTAAATCTCTTGCGATTCAAAGCATATTCTGTGGCCTCTCTTATAGATTGAATTCAGAATTTTTTTAATTCAGTATTTGCGGAAATGCATTAAAAAGTCAAACCCGTGTTAATACATAAATAAATTATAATAATTAAGTGAATTTCAAATAAAATTATTGTAAACACATAACTACACAAATATTTGTATTAAAAAAGAAAAACAAATAAATTATGAAAATAAAGAATATTTTTATTTAATTTATTCACTTTCTAAGGCTATATATATTAATATAATTAAACAAAAGATTACAATTAAATTTACATAGCTAACAATTTGATTAAAACCAAAGCGAGTGTAATTATTCATCGCACATTTAAAAAATTATGTTTTAACTTTTCAATTAAATAATTCTTTTCAACAATTTATATGAAATAATATAAAATACTTCAAATATGAAAAATAAGTAAAACATTTTAGGAATTTAGGTCAAACTACACAAAAATAAGCGAAAAATAAAATTTTACATAACTTTTATTGCATAGACATTAAATTTTAGGCAAAGAATCTATATTTGTATTTTGGAATAAACTTTCGATGCATATTTAGAAAATTTAAATTACTTTTATTTTTAATTAAAAAATATATTAAATTTGTTAAGTATTTATGTGCAAAACGTTAACTTTAAACAAAAACGCTTTATATACTTTTTATGATTATTATAATTAAAATTATATTATAATGCATAATATAAACAAATAAATAATAGACAAAGTAATTTTTATAGATCATAAATTCTAAGTAGACAAAAAAATAGTTTATTTTCATGCTAAACTAAAAAATATTAATAAAATATGTACAACAAAGTAAACTTGCCCATATTATTAAACTTATATAATAATAATGACTAAAATTAAAATTTATTCGCATCACAAAAAAAAATTTATTAACTATATCTAATTAAATGTTTTTTAACTTTAAGAATTCTCTAGCATATTAATAATATAAATATTTTGTTTCTCTGTCTATATTATAATTTATATAAATTGTATAAAATATTTTTAAAATGTTTATAAATAAAACTCAAAACTTATTCTATAAAGTTTAGAGAACTAACATTCACAAATACTGTATAAAAATATACCAAAAAATTAAAGTCTCATTCTAAATCATAAATTATACTGTAAATATTTATATACAGTATAATTCTTAATTTCTTGAATTAATATTTGTTTTTAAATTATTAAACAATATTATTTAAACAGTCATTTAGAAAAGAGCATTTACAGTTTAATTAGGAAATGTTGAGTGAATCATAAATTATTTACTCTCAAAAAATGTCAGTCTATTTGATAACTAACTCTAAAGAGTTTATATATTAGCTAAAAATTTTAGTTAACGTCTAAATGATATACAATTAATAAATCATAAAAACAAAATTTACTTAAAAATTTTTAATTCAATATCAATCATAAGTTTCTTAATATTGATTTCCAACAAAATATTTGATATAATCGCTTCAAAAATAGAATTTATGACAAAGAAGATGGTGACACAACTTTGTAGATTTGAGATTAAATGATTAAATTGAGTGACAATACATTGAATTTCATTTATTTTCAACTGATTATACAAAATGATTACTAATAATATTATATATCATTAACTATTACTACTGTAATTATCATAAATTTTAATAAAAATAAAATAATATTTGCAATGATATCAGGATTTCAGATGGTTGGCCAATCCAAGAGAAATCAGGAAGGGGGTTTTGGTAAATATTTGCCTAAAACCTAGGCAGACGTTAGAACTTTGACCTAATCCCCCCAATCTGAAACCCTGATTGATATTAATTATTATTTTATAAATTACAACTCAAAAATAATTAAATATAGATTTAATAGTGCAAACTCCAGTAGATTTATAAAGACTACTAATTATTGTTTTAGTTCAACACATTGTACTGAAGGAATGATAAATTTATATTTAATTCATTGCTAAGAAAATGTCAATTTTTATCTCAACAGAAAAATATGATCAATAGTAAGAACTGAGATATAGACAGCTATTCATCTGTAAATACCTGAGTAATGGTTATGAAAACATGTTTAAACGTTATTTATCTTTACATTTAGTTTCCGATAATTCACTGCTGTTTCATAACTCTTAACAGTCATATAAATAGAAAACAAACTAAAAGTGACGACTGTTTGAGTCGTCAGTGATTGTGTTATATCGAAAAGTTAATAAAAGCCAAATACAAGAGAGACATAAAAACTGCATTAATAGAATTCAAAGCTTTTATCATTTCATTTATTCATGTCATCCGAAAGACAAAATTCAGTTGTTTTTCAAATTAGAAAATCATTTGATGACTCAGAAAAAGAAATCTAATGCTTAGTTACAGATAAAGTCATGAAATTTCATTTAAACTAAAGTTACGAAAAGAAATAGATAAGTGAAAGCAGTATTCACTGTCTAATAAAAGGGTATTACAGATAAGCCGACCATTTGTTCTCATATGAAAAATGTTTGATTCGAAAGCTGTTATAAAAACACTGTAAAAGTTATTGACATTCGATAATAAGCCTTATTTATCATAAGTCACATAAAAATGGGCGCATTTTTATGACATACTATTTACCAAGACATTTAGTAATTGGAACACAACATATCTAAAATTTTTTCGCCAAAATTTATATTTACTGTCCGAACAAATAGAGGAAAATATACTAAATCAGAATTGAGATTCATTTCCTGATTTATTTGCTCTTCAATCCTCTTTATGCTCTTAAAACTGTAAACCATTGCTTGGAGTCAGGATTTTCTGCACTACAACTTCAAACTATATTTTTCCCTCTCTTCCGCACTCTTTCCAAAATATATATATTTTAAGACTTTTTTCGAAACTTTTTTAGTTGGGGTAAAGGATAAATAAATGTGTGTTTACTTACCGGGAAATATAGTCGGAATGATTTGAAGCGATTTCTCTCCATTATTATTGTCGGGCTCTATAAGATCAACAACAGAAAATAATAAATTTATAAATATTTTATTTATTCAATTGTTTATTCTTCGTCTTCTTTCTCATTCATAAATAAAATTTTAAAAATTTATCAATAATTAGGTTCAGATCCAAACGAATTAATATTTAATACAGTAATCATAGGTTTGGTTAATATAATGTTCATTAAAGCGAGGATTCAATGTAGAGATTGGGTTGAATACAAAAATATATTTATCTTAAGCTAAATAAAAGCCAATCTTTTATCTTATTAGTCATTCAAAAGTTTACTGCATTTGATGATTGTTTCCACGCATTTAACAGTTTATTCGTAAAAATTTCCCAATTAATGGCTTTAATTAAAGAAATTTATTTTAACAAACAATCGATTACTGCCTTTGAATCCCAACATACTGTTCAACCAATTGTTTTTAATGATTTATACAATTTTGCAAAAATAAATAAATAATTGAATAAGTTAGAATTGATAATAAAGTTAATTAAATTATAAATAAATTACTTCAATTGAGAAAGAATAGCAATTCTTTAAAAACAACTTTAATTCAATTAAAATTACGTTCAATTGCTTTTAAATTTTTTAAAGTAGTTTATTGTTCAAAAACAAAATTTGATTGCTATTAAAAATAAAATATTAATTCTAAAATCAATAGTAGTGTTTGAAAGTAGTCTGAAAATGAAAAAAATATAATTTATTATCTAATGTCAAAACCATAGAATTGCAGTTTTGAAGCCAACTGTGCGAACAGTCAAAAGAAATGACTATTTTTATGAAAGGATTATATATTTTTACTAAACTCGAAATATTTCGGTCAAAGGTTAGACTTTCGTATTAAATGCAAAAATAAAAACGGTTTTGTCATTCAGTTTGAAATTATAACTAAAGTACAGCAATTTGTTTAATTGAATTTTAAATTTAGCATTTTTTAAAACTAATTAAACAAACAAGGACTTAATGAAAATAACATTTAAATTAAATTTTATTAAACAAATAAATTGAAGCAAGTTAAATTTTAAAAAACAAAATTGTATAAATTATTGTTAAATTACTTCTAATTAAGCACTAATTGAATCAATGTATTAAGACTATATATTTATTTTATTTTTGTGCTATTTCGTTTTTGTTTTGTTCCAAAATTAATTTTATTAATTTCGAGATATACAGTCTAATCCGGATATAATGAACAGCTCGGTTCCATAAAATCCGTTTACTATAAGCGGGATTTACTATAAACGATCAAAATTCATGATATACTTTAACTTGGTTCTTAGCAAAATTTCACTATAAGCGGGTATTTACAATAATCGGGTATTCACAATAAGCGGGTTAACACTAAGCGGGATAGACTGTATTTGAAATATTTTATTTATATAAAATTTTCATATTTTTTGAATTATTGTTTCAAATAGAAAAAGCAATTGCAAAGTGAATGCTATAAATAAATGCAATGAAAACTTATTTTTACTTTTGAATATACTTTAGAGAATTTGAATCAATAGGAATAAAACAAAATAATAATAATTGATGAGAGATCGGCAATGGATGTGTTGCTGGCCTAGAATTTTCAATTCAACGATACTATTGACAAATATGTTGTGAAAAGCAATAAAAATCGAGTTTTTGTTGAGAAAAATAGACAACAAAAGCGAAAATCTATAGAAAAAAGTCGAATTCAAGTCTCGTCTAGTTTGCGAATATTTGTTGTTTCTATCCATTGGCTGTAAATCACTTTAGTTTGTAAGACATTAATGAAAAATACAAACAAAAAGTTCCAGATCTTGGTCATGGCTGGAGCTAGTGATCAATGGCAGG
>JAQFXP010000473.1:0-29513 GCA_034693685.1 Belba bartosi | reverse complement strand
TTATTTTTAGAAACTTTTTTTTAAAGTTCAATAACTTTTAACTGAATTTCTTTACGATTTCTTTACAATTACTATTATTTTGAGTAAAAATCTAATTTTACTATAACTGAACACAAGTTTAGATCTATTCTCAAACTGTATTAATGACTATTATGTTTGTTTGGGTTATTTTTATAGTCCAGTAAACCAACAAAACAAAAAAACTTTTCTATCTTTGAACGCAAAGTTTTAATTCATAACACTTTCAGGAATGACAACTAGAAAACGGATTATTTTTGTTATTTTAAAAACCAATTTTCACACTTAAAATCTAAACCACAACAAATCAAAGTTCGCCTCAATTTTCATATACAGCATAACTTTTAAAATTTCAAAAATTAATCGAAAAAAATTGAACACGAAATTCAATTCCAAGTAAATAAATTCAAATCAAAAAGCATTAAAAATTGAATTATAAGAATTGAGCCAAATATTTCAAATTATATATACGTTTTTATTTTGAGTCTTATTTTGATAACATTTTTCAAATATATATAATATTTAAATATTTTCTATTAAGTTAAATAAAATCACTTTTGAATTATATTTTAATAATGTATTTATAATTTTATTTTATATCTAAAATTAGTAATAGAATAACAATCGGATAAAATGTCTGATATTTTAGAAAATATTCGCAACATTTTTCACTTTATATTTATTTTATACTCTTTTTCTTACGTTTGTTTAATCGCAGATAAATTAAAAATTCCATAAAAATCGCGTTAAATCTTCGTATTTATAATAATCTTTGGTTTTATGTAAATAATTATAATATAAACACATATTATGTCAAAGGATTAGAAAAGCGAAGAAATTACAAATAAAATGAATGAAAATTATTAAACATTTAATCAAAAAAATGAATGGATTAACAAACGAAACGAAAAAACTATTTCTTAAACTTTTCTTCACTTTTTAAATAATAATCAATAAATGCTTTTCAAATAAAATTATTTCCACTTTTGAATGAAAACTTCAATTAAAAAAGACTTAGAATTTAAAAAAAATTTGAATAAATCACAACAAAACTGAATGAAAGCGAATGGAACTCAAACTCAAACCTCGAGAGCAAACAGATTATAATCTTCAGACACTTGTCATTGGTTTTACCTAAAGGTCGGCTCTAATGAGTCGATGAAGTTATTACGTCTGAAGCCGTGATTGAGAGGATTGTGTGGATTGTGTGGATTGTGTTGATTGGGCTCCTGTGCCCTGAGCTGAGTCTGAAGCCATTCTTCATTTAATCTCATTTGTTGGTCGACTTCTCGTTCTTCTCGTTGTTTAACAAAACTTTTAGCCCTTTCTAAGTGAACCCAATTAGTCGGCGAAGAAGTGTTGCTATTGTTCTGAGGCAATAGAGATCCAGAGGAAACACCGGCGGCTCTGACGCCCATTGCGTCGAACAATGAATGCGAGGAATGTAGTGATGTCTGCGATCTTTGATATGTTTGTGAAATAGTCGAAGAATTACTAAACTTATTGCTATCTAAGGGTTCATTAGCTATAATGTCGTCCAAATTCTTCAATACATTCTCAACGTTAGGCTCGAATAGTAAGGCACTTATCGACGAATGAGGCGGTCCTACAGATGGATGAGTTGATGGTTGCGGTGCTGATGCTGATGGAGACGAGGCTTGCGATGCCATTAGTGCTCCGTTTTTGCCATAATTACCGAACATTTTCTGTTCGATTGTTGTCTCACGAGTGGGCGAACGCGTCGAATGTGACATTTGAACGGTTGGGTTGACATATGTGTGCCATTTGGGCCGTATTTGCATAGTTTGTGGCAATAATTCGTTGTTATTATTGCCCGAAATACTACTACTAGTGATCGACATATTTGTAAACCTATTACTCATTTGTGTATTGCTTTGCAATTGTTGGGAACGTCTGGCGATTTGGTCGAGAAGTAGCGACAGTTCGTCTTCGTCTGATGTAGTGGTGGCGCGACTATACTCTCCTCCGCTGTCGTCCGATATAGCGATCCGTTCTTTCGAGTTATTGTTCACTAACTTTGTGGTCGAAGTCGACGACACGTTCGACATCTCGTCGTTCACGTGACCGATGTCTTGCTCTTTGATGGTCTGTTCCAATCGGTCCACTTTCTTCTGCAACAAATTGATGGCCGCTATAGCCTTCGCCTGTTCTTTCACCAGAAATAGAATTTCTGGACTTATATTTGGTTCCGGTTTTGTGATTGTGGTTGAGGTTAACGTCGAAGAAGACAATGACTTTTGTTTGCTTTGATTGTCAATCACCGAATCATTAGCTCTTTGTTTAACAGAATTATCACTAATTTTAGCCAAACTTTGTTTGTTTTGACAATTTGTAGAACTTTGAGACACAAGAGTCTGAGGAAGACTGGCATTAGATCTCGAGTTCGGCGAATGTGTTGGCCGTGACTGCAGTCCAACACTTCGGTCAGATCTCAACGTCTGTAGCCGTACAGTCGGAGACCTATTCACAGATCTTAAGCTCATATTAGGATTGGTTTCGGTCTTCGATTGCAATACTTGTTGTGATGTATAAACCGATTCATTGCCTGAACTCACGTCACGTCTCGGCGTTCGACACAAACCTCGAGAACCTATTGAGGCCTTCGATGACTGGATTGGCGACGCATTCGATGTGAGAAGTGATGACTGATTGGGCGACCGATTGGCCATCGAATTGGGCGATGACTGTAGAGGTGATGATTGAGATGATTGAGACGAGTGTTTGTCTCGCGTCTGCTCTTTGTGGTCATTGTCCGCCCGAACCGATTGCGACGACAATTGTCTCAAATTAAGTAATTGTTGTTCTTTTCGGAGTTTGTTTCGCGAATACATTTGACACACATTTCAGTCATTCTATTCAATCGATTCCATCACTTGTACTGATGTTTGCAACTGATGTTCAGTTGATTTGAAGCACATATTTAATCCAATATTTGATGTAAACGTAAACTCGAATTAAAATATTCTAATAATTAGTCTATTATTTGACAAAACAATTGTCAGTCATTCGAGCTATAGTTGAGTCGTTGAGTCTCAGTGTTAGCACAACTTCAGCACTACTTCAATACGTAGTAATCTTTTTCCAAATGACCGACTTTTACACTCAGGATGTGTTTGCCTCCCCTCCACTAATCACGTGACGCTCCACACTCTAGGGTTTCGCAGCTCTGTTCGCTCCACTTGTCAACACTGGTATACGCTTTGCTCGATATGTCTCTCAAACTCAGTTGTCGTTTGTTTTCTTTATTTCGGGTTCTAATCAATGCAATAAAGAGCGTTACGTTTTATTTGTATGTTTTAATGGTATAGTGTTTGTTGTATGACTTAATGTGTTCTCTCATTCACTCATTTCATTTCAATCGCTATAATACATAGGAATACAGTATTCCTATTATGTGTAGACTTTTACAGTTTTTGAGCATTTCGTTAAACTATTTAATTTTTTTTGTGTAAAAGTACAGTCAATTGAATTATTTCGATATAATATCCATTATCTCTAAACTATTCATTCAGTACGACATAACATAAAATTGGGAAAAAGTTTTCTAATATTTCGAAAATTATTTATTATATATAATACTGAATAAATAGAAATACAATTGAATTAACAAAAAAAGTTAATTTCATAGTCAGAGTCGGATTGTATTGGATATGAATGGGTAGAGAGAAAGACATTGAGATTAAAGTTTGTAATACTTTTAAGACTTTTTTGGTGAAAACTTTGAGAAAACAATTAATTGCAGTCTCGGCATAGCTATTGAATTACAAATGCAAATACTTGTACTATACAAGTGACTAAACATAATAAATAAATAAAATGTTATAGAAAATGAAGAAAACTTTAAGGTTTTGTTAGCAATTGAGTTCAAATGAATTATCATTAGATTAACTTTAATAATGATAAATAGGATTAGTTGTGAATCACAAACAACATAAACATAAACCAAAAGTTGTTGTATTATATCATAAAAGTTATAATCGTTCGTTAAATTAGGAGAATATCCTATTTTCGTATTCCTATCCTCACTTCAAATACAGATTTAATAGCAAAAAAGGTTTTCATTTCAATTGTTGTCTTGTATTTCAATTTTAAATCGTTTTTCTACTTATTATTAGTGCAAAGATTTTTACATATATTTTAGTTTTTATAGAATTATTTAAACGTTCGGCTGCAGATCAAGCTTTCTACCAGACTATTTTTATCTTATATAAATATATAATTATATATTTAAACCGTATTTGAAGGTTTAAAATACAATACCTATTAAATAAATATCAACCGGAAACTAATTAATGATAATTTATGGGCAAAGAAGATATGATTACTAAAGATTTGAAAGTATAATGCGATAAATAAAAATTTCTGAGAAATACTTATGTTTTTAAACTTTGATATAAAATGCGCATTCTAATGTTTGAAGTTTTAAAAAAATCTCAAAATTGCTATACAAGAGTGTTTTAAGAAATGAAATATTTTATTTACATTAAATATTTATAATTTTATACAATAATCAACTAAATAATTATATTTATAGAAACTAAAAAAATTGTTCAAATAATTTTGTAGTTTAAAATGTTTTTTTTGTGCCAAATAAATTGAGAAATGTTTTAAAAACTAATTAAATGTAAAAAGTTGGGCTTTCATGACCCCCCGCTGTGCTTTGAGAAAGTGCAAACCTATTTTTTGTGTTATAAAAATTTTTAATACTTTTCTAGATGACTTAAATTGGCAATGTCATGTTAATGGTTTGCTGTCATGTTAAATTCGTATTATAAGCGACATCCAGGCAATTATAAGCACATAATATATAGAAGTCATTGCTCTACTCATTAAAAAGTTGTAATAATTTAATAATAACAAAGCGGAAGATGAATGGGTTTAAAAGAATTCGGAAAACAAAAAAAATATTTTCACATTTAGTTTTGAGTTCTTTTTTACTCGAGTCCACAAACTTGTCCCACAAAAAAAATTTTTGCATATAATATAATCTCTTTTCTTCTCGTCTGCATTTCAAACCATTGACGAAACCATTAAATATAAAGTTTTTAAAAAATCTCTAATAGTCTTAAATTGGGAAAAACTTGTTGTGTTTAATGGTTTAGTTAATAAAAATAATCAGTAATTCATTTTACTAACGCGAACTGACTTTGAAAATATTTTTCGGTTTCTTGAGTTTACAAAAACTTTTAGGAAATAAGTGGCAAAAAATCGTTTTCAACGTTTGTCTTATTATTCGCTAATTTAAACAATTTTTTAGCAAAAATTCTTTTTCTATATTAGAAACGCAATTTTGTTTGGATTTATCATAATTTTGATGTCAAAAAACTTTAAAAAGAAAAAAGTTTTCATTTTATTTATTATTTTTGTTTTGTTGAAGACTAACAAAAAGTTTCTAAAATAAGTTAATTTCGGAAAAATAATCCTCATTTTGGCCGAAATCTTGTTGTAAAAGCTTCGTGAAGTGAATACGGAATTAGAAAAAGGATTTCAAAACTAAATTGATTTGTTCTCGATATACATACACTATATACACAGTTATTTAGTTATATAAATCTATATATACGGTGTTTGCGGTCATTAAAAAAAACTAAATGGCTTTTCAATTGCTGGGCAGTAGTAATAATTGAAGTTTAGTATACCAGTGGTTCGAACAAAACTTTAAAATTAAATTATATATTAATCAATAAAAACAAACTTTTTATACCTGTAATAAAAAACCTTCTTGAAATAAAAAAAAACAAGTTAGTATTCATTAAAAAATAATCAGAACAATTCAAATCGATTTAGTTTAGATTTATTTTTGATTGATTTGACTTAAATGCCTTAAAGGTTTTGTTTAGGACTAATGTAAGAATTTAGTGAAAAGTTCAGAATTAAATATATTATTCAAACACATCAAATCACTCAACTGATTATTTTTCATTTAAATTAATTATTGAATTGATTAATAGATTAGAAAATTTTCATTCATTTAGATAGAAAAATGGCCCTAATTAGTCGAGAAGTAGAAGTGTGAAATAATGTTGTTTTAAGCAAACTACTTTTTACCTAAAATCCAAATTTTGTACACTTCCACAACTTTTAATTCACAGAAGTCAAATTATAAGTTTGAAAATATACAGTAACTCTATTTTAATAACTAGGCAGTTGTATAGAGTAGTGAGAACTTGCCCGAACCCGCACTCGGAATCTTAATTATAAGTTAGCATTTGTTTCTACATCTAATGATAGATACTTTGTACTTAATTTGTTTTACATTTTATTATTTTAATTTATATTATTATTATTTTCCAAATTCAAATTTAATTTATAATGATATTTCGTCATAAGCTTATAATTAGGAAAATAAGACAGTAATAGATTTAAGAAATTTGAGCCAATTTATAGCCCAACCAACGTAAAAAACCTTCAAATTGTTGATTTTATATTATAAAAAAAATTGTTTGTAAATGATACAATCCTTGACAGGAATAAAAGTTATAAATAATGAAAAATATTGCTTTTTTTCAAATGCTTTACATTTGCCAGAAATGTGTTTTTATTTTATTTTGTAATGATTTTTATAGCTAACAGTCACTTTAGAGACTATTTGATGTATGAGTTTAGATAAATTTTTTATGAAAAACTAATTGTTAAATTTATTTTCTTGTTATTCAGTTTTATTTCCAGATTACTTGGAAACTAACTTTTTCTTAACGACATATAATTTAGTTTTAAATATAAGATTTATTTTGTATATTAGTATTATTTATATGAAAGCATTGTTTTTAATATCTATTCAAATGCTTTTTCTCTTGAGTTACTGCAGAGAATACATGAAAAGATCTTTTTATTTAATGATATCTCATTTAAAGTTATAATGAATTGTAAATTTTAATCTTTTAAATTTATAGAGAAATAAATTTAAAGTCAAAATTCCTATAAATAATTTTTTGTTAACGCAATGAGAAAGTTATGAGATTTTAATCGAAATTTTATCGTTTAATCATATGTTGAGAATAATAGAAAGAAAAGGCATTTAATCAGATATTCTCGTGCTTTTCAATTGAATGAATTCTTTGATTAAGATCTCAATAGTTTGTGGGAAAACATCGAAATAAGTTATCCATTGAATTGAAGTCTCATTTTTGTCAGTTTTGCTATTTTAAAGAAATACTTAGTTTTGCTTCGCATGAATATTCATGATATTATCAAGATTACTAAAATTAGACGATTGTACAAAGAATTTGTGAGAAAATTAAACAAAATCCATTAAAACTGACAAATAATTGAAAAACCATTAATTGATTCGTCATTCAAAAATGCAAATATGATCTCATCCTTTGAGCGCTCATTAAAAACATATCAAAATCGGACATATCGTTGATTATAACTTGTTTACGATATAAGCTATATCTCCTTTCTTGGCATTGAAGTTTCTCAAAGTTTTTTTTTCATTATTATTATAAATTTAATTCATAATATATGGGCTTTTGAACAAAAGAAAATTTATTAAAACTTTAATTAAATTTTTATTCAATTAATCGCCAATAATGTCGGTTTCAAATCGTGAGTTCTATTTCTATAATACCCGGTATAAGGAAAACTTGTATTAAATTTAAAAACAAATATAAATTATTAGCACAACTTAATAATAAACAAAAATGTTTTAAACATTTTTTAAATTGAAAACACAAGACAATTATCTTTATATAAAAAAACGAAAGCTCATAAAACTTACAATGACATAAGCAAGGATAAATTAACTATTTTTTTGAATGATAACAAAATTGAGTTTTAACTTTTTTTATGTAATTAAATGTTTACCGAAATTAATTGAAAATTAAGATTTTTCAGTCTTGTTCATCAAGAGTATTTTTTTTTCTCAAACAATAACTTTTTTCTGAGGAAGTATTTGGCGAGTTATTAACGTTTTTGTTTGGCTTAATCAAGCCTCTCAGCCCTTGGCCAGTTCTCATAAAAACAAAGCAACTTACTAATTAAAAAATTACATTCAATTACATCCTTTAGATTACTTAATTTGAAACCAATTGATCACAATCTGAAACAATTGCAAACAGAAGCACTCGTAAGTCACGTAAACTCTTAACTGAACTAACGATTTGCACATTTTTATTATAAATTATTTATTGGAAAATAGAAACTGACGCCGAATACTATCAATGCTGTTTAAACAACGTCAAATCAATATGTTTGAATTAAGATAATGTTATATCCAAATCAGATAACACATTTTATAAATGACTCAAATAATTTTAAAATAATTAACTAAAATACATTTACCGCACCTTTTAGGAGCAGCTAGCTGAATTAATAGACGAGATTGTCTTTCAATAAAATCATTACAGTGTGTTATTATTGTTTTGATAATCTCTTAAACAAAAAATAGTTAAACATATAAATAATACTTAGTTAAGTTTATATATAATAATAAAATTTATTTTAAACTTACCTAATGATAAATAGGTCTAATAAAATACTAAAAAATCAATTAAATAAAAATTTTAAAATGTTTAAAATTGAATAAAAGTGTTAAAAACAGCAAATACTGCACAACAATCACTGCAATCACTTTAACACTCAAATACTGAACAATAAATTGAAAGTATTTTTACGAAATAAAAGAATAATTTAAAACTATTTTAATAAAATTTTCGATTTAAATAGTACAGTAGCCAATGTATTGTAAAGTCCTTCTCATTTAATCAAATCATTTAAGCAAAAAAATTTCTGCTCAATGGGAATGAAAATAATGAATAACTGTTTTTTCAGTAGACTTTGCGTATGAAGAGCTGAAAACTCGTTTCTGTAATACTTCTATTAAAGTAATTGTAAAGTTTTGTTCGATACAAATGAATACATTCAAACAATTTGATGCATAACTATCGCACAGCTATTGAATTAAGTTACGTGAATACAGTCAAACAAATTCAAGAGTAGATTAAAATATTTTTTTTTATTAATTATAACTTCTCGTACATAGAAGAGGCTAATTATAATGTAATCGTTCTAAAAAATAAAATAATAAACCAAAATCAAATAGCTTTTTGATTTTCCTCGATTGTATTTTAAAGTCCTTTTAGTTTTAATGCGTTTTTACAAAAATAAAATTTATTTATTTTATTTTAAAAATTGGATATCATTAAAACCAATCACATTCAAATAAAACATATAAATATTTTAAATGCTTTTGTAAACTATGTCATTAAAGTCGTGTATAATGAGTTAATTCTAATTTTTCAAATTAATCGATGAATATTCATATCGATTCACTCATATAAGGCACAAAAGCAATACTGTTATGTAATAAGAGATAACTTATAATTTGTAAATTAACATAAGTTATTAGAATTGTATATTTGATAAGTTGCTAATCATTTAATATTAAGCAATCTCTTCATGAGATGCGTCAGAATATAATACTAATCATATTTTATTACAATTACAGCTATACTACAGCAAGTTGTAACTTGTAAGTTTGAATATTAAACAAATTATTTGTTTCTCAAATAATGTTTGGCAAACATTGTGGAGAAATGTTTAATTCAATGCTTATCCTTATTTAGAAGATCAGCAAAAACGAGGGTAAATGTGGGCTAAGATTAAAAAGTATATCCATTTTTAACACAAAAAAAGACTCAAATCATTGACGCCTTTGATTCATCTTAAGTGTCAGAATAATATTCTGATTATTCTATTCAACTCATATGAGAGTACAAAACAAAAGTTCAGATTTTCTTTGTGTAACACATGTTGTTGAGCCGAAAAGAGATAAAATACAATATATATTAATATGTTATTCAATATTTGACTTATGATTATCTTTTATTTATTTATTGCATTGTTTTCAAGACAACATTTATCAAACAATTCGATTAAAACACTTATATCATATACAGCATTAAGTAAAGCAGAAAATTACTAAATAAATAATTAAATATTATTTTAGCCCATTTAGCAACTGTTAACTTAAATCAATTCAAAGTTATGTCCTTTACTTAAGTATTTTGCATTTTAATTGTCTTAACTAAATTTGCACATAAACTAGCAGTCTAATTTATTAAATTAACAGTCTAATTTTTGAAGTTATGAAAAGTAATTAACGAATTTCATCATTCAGTAGTAAATGCTTGAATAGGATGTGTGAAACAAGAAGTGTTTTGAAGAAAAATAGTTTTTTCAACTCTAAACACTTGAATGATTAATGTATGAAACACTTGAGTCTGGAAAACAAATTTGAGATTTTGGATAAGATATTGATCTTTAATTTGAATAACAGTTGAGGACAGATATTTGACAGTTGTTTTAAAAAACAATCAGAATATAAAAAGTTTGGTATTTTTTTAACCTTTATTTAATGGCTTTTATTTAGAACTCAATTAATCCAATCTCTTGCACTCATTGACCAAAAAGAGAATTAAACAAAATATATATATAAAACAATTTTTACCTTTTTGACCAACAATCGAGAAATTATCTTTGTGTTCTTAGAGTCTGATTCCTATCCAACATTATGTCCACATTCGGACCTTTGCTATAATACCTTAGTATAAAAGTGCTTTACTCCTCAGGGAAGACATAAGTATTGACCCATTGATTGATTACATTATCAATGCTCAGGTCATTGCAAATGTAAAGCTAGAGAAACCATTTGTGTTTGCAATTAATCTTAATGTTTGTAATAATTATTTCGATTTTTATTGAAATATGTGCTTAATTTTGATATTAATTACGAAACATTTTCGTGTTATTTAACATTTAAGTAAACGTTTAATACAAATACCAATTTGTCAAGAAAGTATTATGACAAAGCTATCAATAAATTAACTAAAAGGCTGAAAGTTGCTAAATACTTATTTTTTAAAAAGGATTTAGGCATATTTGTGATTTAATTTGAAGGCTATATGTAAATTAGAAATTGTTTGAGTCATTCATTTTAATTAACAAAAAATATAAAAAACAGATTAGTTAAGGAAAAAAGTTTTCGCTGACAAAAATCAATTAAAAATAAAAATTTAGTAATCGATTGAATTTAATTGATTAGAATTTAAATCAAAGGCAGAAAACAACATATTTCAGGGAAAGTATTGAATAAAATAACAATATATTAATTATTTGTTGATAAACGAGTACTCTTTTAAGCAAAATATGCGGATTTAGATAATTTATCAAAAGGAAAGACAGTTTGTTCCTGGGCAAACCACCATGGTAATACTGTATATACTGTACAATCAAATGATAATATGACTGCAGCTATGCTTTGCTCCCAATAGTCTGTCACTCTATCGCTATTTTGCACTGTATTCCCAATTCCTGAACATATTTACTGAATGACTCATCCATTGGAGTCAATAAATTGTTGCACAGAAAGAGCCCAAAAATAAAAAGTGATTTCATTTCAAAACAAATCAAATCAAATCCAAACGTTAAAAGAGTTGACATTTTCAGTAGTCATACAATTGATTAAAAAAGCGTAAACTCGATAAATTGTACGCAATTAAACAATTAAAATCAATTAATTAATTAATTAAAATGTATTAATAACTGAAAAAAGTGATAACGAAAAAAAATCACAAGTTAAGTCATAATATTTAATATCATAAATATGTTTTCAATTGATTAGATATTGTTTAGACGTAACGCAAAAATTCAGTTAAATTTTTCACTGACTGACTGACAGACAGACTCAAAGTGTTGACTATTTTTAAGACTTTTAATAACTTATCGATTCATATGTGAAATGAATGCAATCAGTGATTGAGTTGTTGTGTGTTTGCTGTCAATTAAATTTCAAATACAAATGATTTAATTAATTACTTAATTAAGTGATTATTTATTATATTTTTTCAATCAATTTCTTCGTCTATTCACTGAATCTTTGCATTAATTTTCTGAATTAAACTTTAGTTTATATATTGCGTTAAATTTTTTGTTAAATTAAATTTTCTTTTTATATAATTTTATATTAGTCTAAATTTATATAAAAAATCTTTTTTATTATTATAATAAGTCATATATTTTGCTCATTATTTCAAATTATTTGTAATTATTTCTCAAATTTTAGTTAATTTTTATATTTATTTTTGTGTTCAATCAAAAGTTATTATTTTTCTTAAATATCAAGTCTTGTATTTAATATACAATTATAATAATTATTATAATTGACTGTCATTTCAATTGAAGCCATAATTAGTTTATTTAATGACTTAAAACTGTCGCCAAATTGAAGTCAAAACTAAATTAAATTTAAAAATAATTTAAATAATTATTAAAAGACATCGAAATTGAATACAACGACAAAATGCCGAATCAAAGACAAAAGAATCAAATAAAGGCTTTGAATACACTTCGGGTCGACATTTGCAATGATCTGATCGTCGATTATGTGATCAATCATTTGATCGACACTCAAGTCTTCACTGAAGCGGATAAGATATTAATACTGGGAAGTGGTAATGAGATTGGCAATGTGGACCACCTGTTGGTCAGGGATCCAGTTCTTAGGCAACAAAATGAATATTTTCTCGATTTGTTGATCGAAAAGATCGAAAAAATCGATTTTGCGTTTAATTCGTTTTCATATATTTTTTATAATAATTATGAATGGATTGCAAAACGACTCCTCTTTTTGGTCGATGAGTTCCAGAGATCAGATGATTTGAACAATAATTTTAACGAAATAGGGTTATTGGCGGAGAAGAAGTTTATTGTATGCCATGACGTGCCGAACAAAGTCCGAAATTTGCTTAAAAGGAGCGATAAATTGGATGAAATCAGAGATGAATTGGTAAAGTTTGGCCAAAGAGGCAGTGGTTGGCTCATTGTGTCCGGAATGGGCGGAAGCGGTAAATCGATATTAGCGGCCGAATCGGTTCGGGACTGGAATTGCGGCCATTATTCAGACGGCATTTGGTGGACAAACTGTGGGCTTATGTCGAAAGAGAATAAATTTGACGAATCGATGCTTTTGCTTAAAATGCAGTTTCTTTGGGAGAAGATCTGCGATCAGTTCCAAAACCAATACTCGAAATTCGAATGCATTGAAAACGCTGTCCATCGGCTCAAGACTCACTTCAAGGAACACAAGAAGTCATTAATTGTTTTGGACGACGTCTGGAATAAAGAGGTTTTGGAAAACTTTGAAATCGGAGGTAAGGTTTCGGTTATTAGACTTTAATTTAAGTATTTTATAAATTGAAATACATTTATAGTTAAGTTTAAAATTTTATTTAAATTGATTACTCAAGTGAACTGTTTTTAACTTTAATTTGATTATTGTTTTTAGACTACATTTAATATATAGTTTATTATAATTTAATTTAAAATTAGTACCAATTCTGGTAACAACTCGGGACAGATCAACCGTTCCCTTCAAGTTTGAAGGCGTCAGATATGTTGACACTATCGACGATAAGGATTACGGGCTGTCTGTCGAAGAAAGTCGACAATTACTGGCGCTTTGGGTCAAGTGTTCGCCAAAAGAACTGAATGAAGAACATGTGAATCGAATAATTGAGAAATTTAAAGGAAATCCGTTGTGTCTGACCCTAATTGGAAACGTTATGGAAGAGAAGGGAAATAACGCGAAACTCTGGAAATTCTATTTCGATTCAATAGAGAATAGTAGCGAAAAGTCAAGTCCTGTTCGACGAAGATCTTCGTCTGGATCTCGAAATCTAGTTTACAATTCTCTTGGATTCGATACTCTCGTTCACCACAGTTATGAAGCTCTGGACAATCATTTGAGCGATTATTTCAAGTATTTTGCGCTATTCCTCGAAGACATGAGAATTCCTATTGAAGTAAGCGCTCAATTGTTCAAAATTAATCATTTGGTTTAACTTTAATGTCTTTGTTTCGAAAGGTATTCCAATTGATTTGGGGAATGGATGACGAGTGTGAGGTTGAGGTCATAATGGATAAGTTGGTGAAGAAATCTCTTGTAATGATTTTGAAGACGAATAGCTTTACGCTATATATGGTTCACGACATTATACTCAACTTCTTGAAGAATCAATGCAAACATGAACTCGAAGTCAGTTTTTTCCAATATTTTTATTAAAACTTTACTCTAAATAAAAATTTTTGCAATTTTATAGTCACTTCACAGCAATCTATTGGACAGTTATCTCGAGAAGTGCCGAAAAGGTGATGGATATGATTACTCATTGCTTCCAAAGGATGGCTATATTTACTACTTCTTGGGCTATCATATATACAAATCAAATCGATTTCATTTGTTCGCCGATATATTCCTCGACCTGTCGTTTGTGGTAAACAAAATCCGTTACACCGGACCCAGTGATCTGCTCAACGATTACTTCAATTATAAGGAACACTTCAAAGACGTTCGTTTCGATTAATCTTTTGCTTTAATGACAAAAGTCTAAACTTTAATCTTATTTTCTATTTAGTCTTTAAGCAAATATCAGGATTTTGTTCGATTCGTGTCAACAAACGCCGATCTATTATGTGATCTGAATATAGATGTCTTGCAGTTAGCTCTCTGTCAGTCAAATGACTCAGAAGTTTACAAAAGTGGACTCAATTTAGTTGAAAATTGTAATAAAATTTATCTCAAGTGGTGGTGAGTTTGGAATTTTGGCTCCATTTTGCTGTACTTTGAATTGAAATAATTAATTTAATTAAATCGAAACAGCAATCAATCGAATGTGAAGTCATCGAAGCTGTTGAGCACAAAACTACATTCCGGAAGCGTTAGGTTCGCTGTCTTTGTTCCGAATAGAGACCTGATTGTGTCGGTTGGAACCGACAAACTCATTAAAGTCAGTGTTTTCTTATAACTTATAAGTGATATAACTCTTGCATTCTTCCAAATGCATAATTGCACAGATATGGGACAGTAAGACAGGCAAACAGATCCGGACTATGAAAGGCCATCAAAGCACTATAAACTGCTGTCAATTCAATTCTAATGACAATGTTTTGATCACAGCCTCAGACGACGGAACTGTCAAAGTCTGGTATATAGACTCGAGTGACTTGTTCTTCAACTATTTGGAGTTGGGGTCTCCCCGTCCGCGCTCTGGCACTGAATACCCCTATATTTGCAACGGAAACGCATTGATTGATGACTCGAACAGCACATACAGACAGCACATGGATCTAAATCCGAATGATAGCCAAACTGAAGTGAAGTGCTGCGCCTTCTCTACCACAACGCCATTAATGGTAGTCTCGGGCGGCTCTGATAAATGTCTTCACATCTGGTCATTATCTGATCTCAATAACCTACTCATTCTTAAAGGCCATAAGTATTCAGTGACGAGCTGTCAGTTCTCTCCGCAATCAGAATACATAATAAGCTCTTCGGGGGAAGAGGTGATCCTCTGGAACGCAAACAAGGGCTCAATACTACGCACATTACAGCACGAAATGAATGTCGAAAATTGCGTTTTCGGGGAACAACTCAATTACATTTTCACGTCTTCGGGAAGATATGTCTATAAATGGGGGTTTAGTGGAGAACAGTATTATCGGTACAATAACATTAAAACCGAATACTATGTAACCCATTGCGCAGTTTCTCCGGACGGCCAATATGTTGGGGCCGGCACTACAACTGACCAAATAGTGATTTGGACGCCCAGGTCGTTGCGGACTTTGGCGGCCGCGACCTTCAAGTGCACCGACAGAATAAATTGCATTAATTTCAACGAAGACTCGACTAAACTATTGAGTTGTTGTGATGACGGAACTGTCATTATATGGGACACTTCGAAGACATTCGGCGCTTCGATGGTCGCTCTTCGCAAAAAGTTTTCGGTTCAGAACAACAGGAAAGACATAAAAGTGTTGACTCCGGACGAGAACGGGAAGATTCGACTATTCGAAGGCATTGAAGGCAAAGAGGATCGACTGTTTCCACTCCGATCGAAGTCACTGCTTGAGGACACGTATAACATAACCTGTTGTGCGCTTTCGAAAGAGATGGACATTCTGTTCGGCACTTCCGATGGAAAGCTGATCCTTCATCTGACGGCTGCCAATGAAACGCATTTTTTGGCCCAACACGAGCTTGAGGTCACTTTCTGTGCTTTCATCGACGGCCAGAATAAGTTTGTCAGCGCTTCCAAAGACTCGACATTTAGAATATTTAACAAATTATTGCGAACTTACGAAACGCCCAAATGTGAGGAAGAGTTGGCCTTAAGAGGCGTAGAAATGGGGCCAATAGTCAACTGCAAACTCTTCAGTCGAGACAACAAAGCGATGATTTGGTGCGAAAACGGGTCGCTCTTTATCGTAGATTTGGGCAAAAGCCGACTCATCGCCAGTTGTGGTCAGAACTCGCAAATCAATTTCGCGGACATCACTTCCAATGAACAACTGATTGCCACCGTTTGCAGCGATAATTCGGTCAAACTCTGGCGTTCGTTCTTAGGGAACAGCAGTTCGACTGAAAACAACGAAATTTATTTCATACGACACGAGAAGAGCAGTGATTGTCCGCGAAGTTGTCGTTTCTCACCGAACGGTGACTATCTGGTCATTGGTGACGACACGGGAAACATCAAAATATGGAATTTCAACGGTTCGGAGAGCACTGGAAAGCATTTGCAGAAATTCGAAGACTCGCACTCGGGTTGGGTCAACGACATCGCGATCTCACCGAACGGTAATCTAATCATATCTATCGGCAAATCAATCAAATTGTGGAACAGAGACGGAGTACTACTGCAGACATTCAAAACAAATGGCGGTTCTATGAGTAGTATTTATACGAATTTCGTCGAATCGGAGCCTAATTCTGACGACACGAAAGACTTCAACAAAATAGTAACCGTTGACGAGGCGGGGGTTCTCTATATTCTACAGATTTTGAACTTTCATTGAGCGCCAAATGCCATAAAAGACTGAATTAATTCTTAAATTAAATTCTCAGCTGTTTTACAGATATTATATATACTCTTAAAATATTTTAAATATATATTCCATTCCGTCCTTTGAATGCATTCATTAAATTAAAGTTGACTTAAAGTTCAAAATTAAAGTATTTTACGATATTTCCAAGTCTTTCATATATAAAGAGCTTTTATACGAGTTATTCAAATCAAGTCATTATAATGTAATTCCATTTAAAAATGAATTCTTAAATAAATATTTTCATTAATTCAGTTATTTTTTGTTTAATTCATTTGAATCGGATTTATATTTTTCGTAAAACATAATCATTTCCGAAGATATTCGCGGTTTAACTGATTCTAAAGCCAACAAAAAATGAGACATTTCTACATTCAAACAGTTTATATCGTTTTCTAACGCTACAAGTCCTGCCTCTTGACAGACGGCAGTTATCTCAGCGCCGGTATAGCCTTCAGTTTTTTCTGCTAAAGATTGAAGTATTAGTTCAATCGATTGGTCGAACTTTACGGCCATTTTGTTGGTTCTGATTCTCAATATTTCGAATCTAGTTTGAAGATCAGGTAATGGAACGTAAATTATAGAATCGAGACGTCCCGGCCTTAAGAGTGCCCTATCGATCATATCGGGCCTATTGGTGGCCGCGACGATCACAACTCCATTTAGTTTCTCAATTCCATCGATTTCGGTCAAGATCTGCGCCAGAACTCTGTCGCCAACTGTGCTCTGACTGACCCCTCGCTCGGCCGCCAAAGCATCGATTTCATCAAAAAACAATATCGAAGGCGCGGCCGCTCTGGCCTTTCGGAACACTTCCCTAACTGCGCGTTCAGACTCACCGACCCATTTATTGAACAATTCGGGCCCTTTTATAGCCAAGAAATTAAGTCCACTCTCTGTTGCCAGTGCTTTGCCAATCATAGTCTTGCAACAGCCGGGCGGGCCATACATCAGCACTCCTTTCGGCGCTTCAATGCCTAACCTCTCAAAGGCCTCGGGATTAGTGAGCGGCCAAACGACGGATTGAGTTAACTTATTCCGAACCAATTTCATGCCTCCGATGTCTGACCAGAAAACGTTCGGCACTTCTAAACTGATTTCCCTCATAGCCGATGGCCGGACGCACTTCAGTGCCTCTTTTAAGTCGTCTTCGTTTATCACTTCTCTATTGTCTTTGAGAGCATTTAGAGCCGATTCGCGACAACAGAGCACCAGATCAGCGCCCGTATAGCTGTGGGCCGTTTGGGCCAACCCTAACAACACTTCATCGCTTACATCACAATTGCTTTTATTTAAATGTTTTCTCAAAATGGCGTTCCTTTCCAATGGCAACGGAACCGGGAATTCAATTTCGCGGTCAAGTCTGCCGGGCCTTCGAAGGCTGGACTCAATCAAATCGGGTTTATTTGTGGCCGCAATCACTACTATATGCCTATCGTTCGGCAAATCATCCAAAAGTGAGCTTAAGATAGCAGTCAATCGTTTTTCCTGATCTGCGTTCGACTTCTTGTTGGCACAGATTATCTCCAAATTGTCTAAAAACACAAGACTTGGACTCAATTCGATGGCATTCGTAAAGATCTCTCTTAAGCGCTCTTCAGAAATGGCAAAAGTTTTGGCCAAAATTGAGGCGCAATTGATATGAAGACAAAACATCTTTTGATTAAATTCATTACAAAACGCCTTAATTGTCATCGTTTTAGCCGTTCCGGACGGACCGAACAATAGCACCGTTTTTGGCAAACAAACCGACATTTGTCTGATTTTTGTGCTCTTATTGAGCGGTAATTCAATTAATTCTTTTAATGCATTTATTTGTTTCTCATATCCGGCGATATCTGACAATTGAATCAATTTTTCTTTATTTGTCTGTAATTTCTTTTTCCGATTGTTTTTATTCCGACTCTTAGGCGTCGATTCAGTGACGGCTTTAACCGACGTTTCACTCAATTCAGGCGTCGACTCATTGAACGACAGTTTTTGCATTTTGTCGTTAAGTCGTTTGGTTTCACTATTTGTTTTTTCAGTCATTTTGTAAGAATTTTGTTAATTGTTTTAAATTAAGAGCATTTAAAACATTAAAAAAAAATAAATATTTTACGTTACGTAAGAAGTGTTTTGTTTATAGGCTTTTAAAAACACATGTCTTTACGCAATGTGTTTACAGGTGTTTGTAATAAATATACATAAATTACGTCAATTAAAAATGCTTTACTATCAATTTTAAGATTATTTATTTAATATTTGTACCTTGCAATATATCTACGGTATTATAAATTTCATGTATTAAAATTTATTTTAATTAAATAAACATTAATATAGATATCATTAACTAGATGTTAAACAGTTGGTATTAATATAAAATTGAATTAAGGATACATTCCACAAAAACATTACAAATTTAGCTTTCTTTTCGTTCCCTTTAGTTATCAATATGATTTTATGCATCAATACTACTGTAACATATTCTAACGATACTGTATTTGTTGTATATTTACTCACTTTATTAACGTTATCTATGAATCATTAATGAAAGCTTAAGCGCCAAAACATTTGTTAAGAGTTACGAATGAAGGGCTTTTTTCTATTGGCTTATATGACATAAAATCAAGTGATCAACCTTATGTGTTCGTTGATTGGTTGGTTTTAACAAATAGCTGTTTTTTGAGCTAATCAGTGCGCGTTTAAGTAACTAAACTATTGGAAAAAGCCATACATTGATAACAAATAATGTTAGCCCTAATCAAATAACAAATAATTTATGTGAAGTGATTGCAAACGAGTGATTGGAGTAAATAGTGATTCAATTCTATGGTTTAGTCCATTATTAGTGTATTTAATAGAAATATTTTAGGGATTGACTGAAAATTAATGTCAAACAAAACACTGTTTCGATTGCATAATATATTTTATTTACGTTTTTCCAACTTTTTGTATTCAAACCTAACTTTCAAATCACTTCTTCAGTTTGAGTCCTATTTGTCTTTGACTCTAAACGCAATCAAATATTTGAATCGAAATCAAGTTTAAGGTTCACTCGAATGTCATCTTTTCAGTGATTTAGTGATTCACTGAAAGAGTGTTTGACTTTAGACTTAATTGTGACAAACATTTGGATTATTTGTCTTTATTTGCCGTTAAGTCGATTCAGTTTGAGTCAGACTGACTCAGACATCAGACATAGCCATCGATCGACATGTCGTACCTTCCGGGCGGGGCTGAAGACAGTGAAGACGACGACTATTTGGAGGATTACAGCAATTATAATGAGAAATCAATATTAAAAGCAGAAAAACCAAAGGTTTGAATCGATTCTTCAATTCAGATCTCAATTATGTCATAAATAATCTGTTTTATAGCCAAAGGTTTTGATCGAAGCGAACGGAACTCCAATTCTTCTGAACGACATCCGAATGGCTGTAATTAACGGGAATTTAGATTATTTGAAGACTTTAATCGAAATCGAATCCGCGAACACATTCTTCGTCGACTCTATTCTAATGGCCGGTTGGACGCCATTGATGTACGGATCCAATTGTGGCCACAAAGACATTGTTCATTATCTACTGGAAAGAGGAGCCGATCCTAACTATCACTTGGGTTTGGATTAAGTTTTTGTATAAATATATAGTTTGACTACAATTTGTAATTAAATGCAATTAAAGACAACTTTACGCCATTGATGGCCGTCTGCACCGGATCTAATGACATTGAAGACAATCTTATAGTTTGCGCTCAAAAACTATTGAAATTCGGCGCAAATGTGAACGCTTTGGACACTTACGGCAATTCTGCGCTCATATATGCGGCCAAATCGGGAAAGTCTGGTCTGACTCAGGAACTAATTGGCAGTAATGCGCAAATCAATTGTCAGAATAATGACGGCTGGAGTGTAGGCATTATTGCTATTTATATCGATTAGTAATTTCTAAATATTTAGTGAAATTATTCAAATATCCAATTGAATAGGCATTACATTGGGCTGTAAGGGAAGGATACGGAAAGGTTATCGAAAAACTTCTAAACAATAACATTGATATAACACTTAAGACTAGTTCAAACCAAATTGCTGCTGATATTGCTATTTTGAAAGGCCATCAAAAGGTATTTAAAGCTTAAATGTCGTTATTTCCGATAAACTTAGTTTTGGCTAAAATCCAATTGATTTGTATTTTTAGATAAACGAGATTTTGGACTCTATTAGAGAAAGGGATAGCAGTCCCGACACAAATGGTGCGGAAAATAATGGAAACCAAAATAGAAGACTAAGTGATGTAGAGGTAACGGCATTAGAAAATTATGTCAAACCTATTGTGCAAATCGAATGCCAACAAAAGTCAAAACCAAAAATACAGTTCCGGTTAGTATTTTTTGTTACATTTTTCAGATTAAATGATTAAATTCTGACATTCGATATAAATAGCACTGATTTAGAGGACTTTCTAAGTCAAACCAATTACATATACCTTCTGTCGGCGTTCGAAAAGCATGGCTTCGGTTATCACGATTTGGTCACTAATACTGAGGAAACTCTTCGCAAGATTGGAGTCGAAGAGATCTCAATCATTCGAAAGATTAGTTCTCATATTATTCTGATTCACAGACAGGACTGGAAGAAAGACAGTCTAATGGAACTGAGTTTGGAGACTAAAATCACGTAAGTAGTCAATAAACTAACTATAAATTGAAATATTGACTATAATATTGAAATATTGATATTATTGCCGCACAGCTCTCCCAATGTTCTCTGCATTCTATCGAATATCGCCAATCATTTGACTCGAATCGATCAAACGTTTCTATTTCTTAAGAACAAACTCAACAAAAGACCAGAAATTTTGAATGAGAACAACGACATCACCACTAAAGAGCAAATATCTAATGAAATACTTCAGTCTTTGATCAACACTCGAACTCTGTTTAACGAAATACAAAATTTTCGTAATTTTATTCATTCCATTGAAGACTTCGAGGAAGCGAAACGCTCAGACGTTTTATCCATTCCCTTCTCATTAGAAGATCAACTCTATGCCGAAGAAAATAATAAACAGAATAAGTCATCAAAATATGGCCGAAATCTGTTCGTTAGTCTCATATCAGTCGGAGTTTTGGGTATTTTTGCAGTAAAATACCGATACATTAATAAAGAGAATTTGTTAACATTTATTTTCAGATCAATTCCGAGACCAAAGTTCTCAAAATTATCTTATATTTTACTAACGATATAATCGAAAAATATTTCAAAATTATTTGTAGTAAACGTTTATATAATTATTATTAAAAGCAATCAATCAATCAATCGATGTATTGAAAACAAAACTCTAACTAATTGGAGGAAAAAATGTTATAAATGTTAAGTAAAATAG
Source organism: Belba bartosi (assembly GCA_034693685.1). NCBI lineage: Eukaryota > Metazoa > Arthropoda > Arachnida > Sarcoptiformes > Damaeidae > Belba > Belba bartosi. The sequence goes on along the minus strand of JAQFXP010000473.1, from coordinate 7,224 downwards.
TTATCAATAACTTAAAGTAAATCGAAATTATATTTTTATAAGAAGTGCGCATTGATATATTGATATTTTAGAAGTGTTTGGTCTTCACAATAATCGCTTAATTATTACACCAATTATTGTCAATTGTTTTTAATCTCTTATTTATCTTTCTTCACGTCATCAATGTTTGACAGTTTGTTGTATTCGCGCTATTGTTGTATAAAAGCAATAATAAAATCAAATTATTTTTATAAATTGAAGCCAATATTAAAGAAGTAGTGATCGCACCTGTAGTTTGTCATGCTCCTGTAGGAGTCGATCGTATTCCTCGGACACGGCTTCGGCCTGTTTTTTCATCGAATCACAATTAACCCGATATCGGATCAGTTCCTCTTTAGCCGAAGCCAAGTCTTCCCTCAATTTCCTTAACTCTTGTTCTTGTTTTTCGATTTTCTTATTTCCTTCGTTTTCGTCATTAAGAGTGTCCCGACTCTGGGCACCAGTGCTCGAGAGCTGATCCATCAGTTGCTTCGAGTGTTCGGACGCCCCCTTCGCCTGTTTGAGCGACGCCTCCGCCTGTGCCTCCAATGTGGCGGTGGTTCCGATCAGCACAACCAGCCGACGGATTACACTTAATGTCGAAATTCGTAACAAAATTAGACATCGAATGAAAATCAGAGCAAAAAATCGAATTAAATACAGCGAAAGAATGGCTGTTAACTTGAAAAGTATTATTAATTTATTGCAATATTCGATAAACATTATAACTAAAAATTATTCTGATATGACTAATCATATAGTTATTCGAAATAATTTAATTTTCATCTGATTCGAATTTGTTCAGAATGCATCTTGCTAAAAAATGCTCATTTATTGACATTCACAAATTGTCAATCAATAAAATGCAAAATTTTGAATATAATCTAAATTTTAGATATTTTCTAAAATTATATTTTCGCTATAGTTTACTAAATGTATTAAATATCATAAACAACTAATATTCCATTACTGTTAAGCCAACTATAATTTTATCTCAGTTTTTGAAAAGGGTTGCAATAATATCCGGATTGCACTCTATTTTCTAATAAACTATATAAATAATTTTAATTTTAGGCAATTATTAGTCATAATCCTATGCTATGATACAGTGTTTTCACTATTATAAGTACCCAAAACTAATAGTTAATAAAATGTCTCAAATTTTAATTGATTTGTCTTCAAGTGAACACTTGACGACTGAAGACACCAAGTATTAAATGATTGGTTGAAATTGAATTTGTATTTTGTGATTACGATATAATTAAACTAATATATATATATAAATAAATTAATAACTTTAAAATTATGAATAATTGCCTGCAATTGTAACCGAGGTATAACGGTAATTAAAACGAGTGTTCAAATCAATTCAATTCAATTTATATAATTTTCACTCAATTTATTCAAAGAATTAATTGTATTTTTATAAAAACCTAATCTAATCAGAAGTGAGTACTCGTCGATAATTTGTTTCTATAAAATAGTTTAACAAAATATCAGAACTTGTTTTAAAACCTCTAATCACTTAAAACAACTCAATTTGTTTGTCTATCACTCAACTATTCCATACACTTGTTATCTATATTATTGTCGGCTTAATGTGTCAGACATTCATACATTTCGAAGCAATCGATTGAAAAGTTCAAACAATTTGTCGATTTGTTTGAATAAAAGAAATATTTGTCGCATAATATCATAGAAATATACTTATAAATAGTAATCGCCGTTAAATCAATCAATAATTATGCGTTAATTGCGAGAAAACTAATTTAGTAAACATTTAATCAAATAATATAAGTCAAAGAGCACTCACAGGCACAGGAATAGCGCAAAGCCGGCGATATAGAAGTTGCGCTGCGCTCGAAACAGCTTCATACTGTGCTGGAGCTCGGCGTCCAGGTGCCCGTGGTCTGAGTGCTCCACTTTGCCCGCTGTGTACTTTGACATCTCCCGAATTGAGTCTATTTGTTCAATAATTAATTGTCAAAACATTTAAATAATTAATAATAAAAACATATATTAATATCAAACCAATGAAGAGAAGAACCAAAATGACGATAAAAACCATAAAATAGAGGTTCGCTTGGCTTTCGATACTACGCAAGAATCGAGATTTGAAGAATCGCTGCCAACTGTTCCGTTAGATTCAAACAAACGCTCGAATTATTGGTTTGTAATTCAATTTAAATTAAAATAAAATTTCAATACGTTTTCGAACTAATAAACGGAACCAATAATAGGACAACAAAACCGATTTCCGCGTAAAGAAAGGTCGCGACGAGAGTCCACTGAACCGACATTTCGATCGATTATGAGATCTGTTCTAAACTTATTTAAATTTAAAACTAAATTTAGTTTTGGTTTTGGTTTTGGCTTTACTTACAATTAAATAAAATAATGAAAACAAAAACACAAACGAAGTGTTGATTTGAAAATTGAAGTTAAGATCGAATTAATGTTTGACACAAACGAACAAACGTTTCAAACGATTACTATTTAAATCAAATTAAATAAATTGATTATAAATAGAAGAAAAGTTAAATAAAATGAATAGAAATAACCAAATGTTTACTCAATTACAGTTAAAATTAGATTATCCTTAAGTCGACGTCTCTTTACAGTACATCCATTGACTCATTCATTATTGCTATAATTCGTACAATTATTGCTATAATTAGTACTGACTTTCGACACTACGCGTCACTATAGCTCACATCAAATTCAATGTCAAGTTTAAAGTCTAGTTAAACTGGAATTTGTGCTTGCACTTTGATTTTTTGTTTGTATAATAGGCGATTATCTCGCTTAAATCTTTATAATTTATCCATGATACAACAAAATGTAACTTTATAAATTAAATTTACTTTTTCCTCAATTACTTTATAATTTTGAAATCATTTATATGTCTCTATTCGTTTGCAATACTTTTGAATTAAAAGTTTTGATCCAATTATTAGATATTAATTATATTTAATACTTATTATCTGATTAATTGTATGAAATAAAGATTTAATAATAAATATCAAAATCATTTAATGAGTTAGATTTGATTGACATCTAAAACATAAAGTGCTTTAGCCGGGGATCTGAGAATCTGTTTTGAAAATTTAATATCAGAAATAATTTTTAGACATAAGTTAGTAATCGATAAACTGTTGACTAACTTCACCGACATTTAGCGCAACCAATATTGTGGAATAACTTTAAATTTGAATTAATATTTAGCTTTTTCTTCAATTCTGCAATGGATTCCTTCAAATCTATAATCGATTGCATTTATTATTTTTCAATTACTTCTTAAATCTCTAAATCCAAAGCAAAGTCATGTCTTCTCATACAAAATGCAAACAAAACTTGCTTTCAATTCAAATAATATCAATAATTTTATTGATTTTTTCGTTAATAATTTGTTTTGATATAACATTAGGTGAAAAACTGGTGAAATGCGATTTCCAAAAGTACCCGAACGTCGGGTGCCGTAACTCCGATACCCAGGAGTGCGACCGAAAGAACCTGATCTGCAAATGTAGTTCGAAATATCCGATCAGTTTATTGAATGGTATTTGTTTGGAACCGAAATCTATAAACGAAAGCTGTATGGGCTCTGTCCAGTGCCACTCAATACCCAACGCCGGGTGCTTTGGTTTGGACACCGAATTCAAAGACGACTTTTGGATACTCTTATGGTTTCGGTTCGGGTTCACCGATCCGGGAAAGTGTGAATGCGATCGAAGTAATGGCTTTGAGTACAACAAGAGTTTGAGGGCTTGTGTCCGCAAAGTGGTTATCGGCAGTCATTGCGCCACTAGTTTGGACTGTTATAGGAAACTATCAAACAGTATGTGCGGTGTTTTCGATCGGTGCCAATGTAAGGCCGGCTATTACTACAACTCCGATTCGGATTCGTGTAAATTACAGCTCAATTATGACGATCACTGCATATCAGACGAGGGATGTGTCGGCTCAGCACTGGTCTGTGTGAAGGCTCAGTGCAAATGCAAGACTGGATTCCATTTCGACAAATATAAGAGCAGTAAATGTGAGCCAAACGAGAATCGGTGTCGAGATAACTATGATTGGAATGAAGGGCTCGGAGAGTGTGTCGACCGTAATATCGGCACAATTAAGAGTGCGAACGACATAAACAAGTTGTCTGAGTTTGACCTGATAGAGCCGCCCAGGATATACTCGATTTTTGTGATTCTGGCGCTTTGGATATGTTTACTCTTTATTCTCGGAAACGCTAAACGAGGTCTACGTCTTGTGGAACAGGCGGTCAGAAGAGATCAGGCCTCGCAGTACAGACAGTGCGACACATGTACTGTTCAATCAATCATCGAAACCGAAGACCAAGAGATAGGAACTTCTCAAATGTCATTGCAGTCATCGGTCAGTGCCGGCCCCAACCACTTCCCGCCCAGTTTCGATGAGCTCTACCCTAACGAGCCGTTCTCTCAGGCCTACGGCCAGCCATATAGTGATGAGCCGCCCACTTATGAGGAAGTGGTTCAGTTTGATAAACACAAGACATTTGTAGTTTGAATTGATAAGAAAGTCGATGACAAATAGAAAAACATAAATTCATTCGTTTCTTAATCAATCGAAAACATTGTTTTTTTCCACATTTACTGTATATTCAATATTTCATATTTTTTATTCCAGTATTTTAGTTATGTTGAAGACCTCCAGCAATAAAAGCACTTTTCGTTCGCTTTCTTATTAAATTATAGCAAAAACTCATTGATTTTACTCATATCGGCGCCGAATAGGTATAGAAGAGAAAACATATTTTATTGAAATTTGAAATTCTTGAATGTTATTAAACGAATACAATATAAGAATAAATTTGTATAAGAAAACGAAAATAATAGACGTAATAAAAAAGCCGAATGTGAATATATGAATTATCTATTTAATATTCGACATTCTATTTCTGTTGCATCAAATAATTCAGTTTAATATTTAAAAAAAGAATTGTATTGTATTATAGAAAAGAAAAATAAAAGAAAAAATTCGTAATTTAATATTTTTAAACATCAGTAACTCTAAACTCGTTTTGAATTCAATGTTATCTCAATATTCAGCTAAAAGTGGGATTATATGTCAATATTAACTTATGCTGACTCTGAGTCGCATTTATTATTGTAGGAAATATTCGCTGTAATAGAGCTGATATATGACACTACGAAAAATCAATAATTCTTTAGCTTTCATCGCAAATTCTGTGTAACTGTTACAACAGAATATTCTACTGGTTTTTATGCCTCTATAAACACAATTCAAATATTCTTTGGGCATAACTAGAATTATCGCAAACTAAAGCTTAAATAGATTCAAAATTCTGTATATGTACTATAAAAATAGTTTTCAATCATTTTTATCCCTAAAGGTTAATGTTATGCAATTCATATTAAAATAGAAATGATATAATTTTTTGAGCAATTTTAGTTCAAACAATTTTTTAGTACTTTCAAACATATCATTCAAAGCTTATGATTCATAACTATTTTTTTCTTTGGAGCGAATTTTGTTATACAACTAAACTTTTTTCCGAATTATTTTCTTTCTTTTTTTCTCAACACTTAATAGCATTTTTCAATTTGGATATGAAATTTAAAGTTTAAAATCGATTCTCATTTTTTAACTTTAATGATGCTTTTAGAGGATGAAGAATATGTTTTAGAAATAAAATAAATGCAATATTTAAATCGAAAAAAATTGTTAGACTAATGATTGAGATTTTATTTATAGATTGTATAGAGATTTTGGGCTTAAGCAGAGGATACCAATTCTCAATTGTTTAGTGAATGCTAAGATAAAATTCCAGAAACTGATTGTTTGCATCGTTTGTGGTTATTTCGGTCATCAATTTCCAGTGAATTCAAGCCATCATTTTTGGACCATTAAAGTAGTCCTTTAGGTATCAAAAGATAAAGTGACGGATCATTTAGAAATCATACGTATTATTTCAATACATTACTATTGTTTAGATCCGAGTCTATCGGCTATTCATCTTCAGATATGTGACGACTAAACAAAGCCTTAAATGTGTCAGAAATGATATCTAAAGCGCAAAATGATTTCAAGAAATAACTTCTTAATTGTAAAACAACAAATATTTTCCGCTCCTCCTCTTCCAAGACATTCAATCGCATTCCTTAGACCTAAATCTTTTGCGCAATTATTTTCCTTAGCGATACAAAAGTAATTCAAATCAATGTTAATATGTGCATGTATATACTGTAGTTTTAATATGCCAATATTTGCAGTAACTAATATTATCACGGTAGTAATCTTAATGTGTAATTATTACATAATTAGTCTAATTTTTGCATATTAGAATAATTAAGTAAATTTATATTATCAAATTATATATATATAGAAATAAAGATTGCTAATTTGTTAAAATTAAACTTGTTTATTATAAGTAAATTTTTTTATTTTGCAAGTCTTTTGTTATTATCTGTGTTTGTAATTAAATGATAAAACTATTGACTAATTAATAAATGAACAAATAAATTAAAAAAGCCTAAAAAAATTCAAAGTTCATTTTATCATGTCACTTTTTCTTTGTCTTACATTTAATTTTCCGCTCTTTATATTGAAATGTATTTAAGCTTATCTGAAGTTCTGATTCCTTCGAAGTGAAAGACAATTATTTACTATTAGTACTAAGGATTGAATGTTTAGAAGATGTGTTTTATTCTCAACTCAAGATTTATTCACTCAATTAGTTTTAATTCTGGTTTCGTAACTCATGTGTATTGCCAAATGAGTGTACTTTTAAGCTATCATTAGAGCAAACCTTAAATTTGTTATTTTTGTTGCTATAAGTGAGTCTAATGATTAGAAGTTGAGTTAATGCAAACTTCTTGGAAGCGATTGTTAGATTTGATTTGAGTTAAGTCCGAGAAAATGACAAAAAGAGTTACATAAAAGGCTCAATTCTATGGCCTTAACTGTAGCTCAAGCCAAGTGGACTCATATTTTATTCCAATATATGCACTATTCCGGAGATCATTAGTTTTCATATATGGTTCGTATATTTTGTATGTTTACGAGCTTTGATGATAAAGTAGAAAAAGAGCCAATTTATTCTCAAACTCGTTTAGTAGTTCGCTTTTTGAGGGTATGGAGAGTATGGAGAGTATAGAGGCTATAGAGGGTCTGCTCTAATGGATGCAAAGACTTGAGATTTAGATAATG
>JAQFXP010000472.1:0-27500 GCA_034693685.1 Belba bartosi | reverse complement strand
GAAAAGCCTCCCTAACGCCCCCAGTTGCGGTTAAAACAAAGATAGACCTATAATGTTTCAAAAACAGTAATTATTTTTCTTAAATTCGTAAACTATAAACGAGGCCTCATGGTAAGTTTTACGCAATATTAAAAAAATATATTAATATTTGTTAGGATTTAAAAAGTAATCATTGAATTTAAAATGTAACTTTTGAAAAAAAAATTTCCAATAGAAAACTTGGTTTTGTTGTTGATATTAACCCAATGTTTGAGAACCGATGTTTGTGAAGAACTGGACGAAAGTCTGAGTTAGTCTTTAACAAACACACAAATAAAATATCATTTTTAGCTTCTCTACAGTAAAGTATCCGAAATATTACAAATATGAGTAAATTTCTTCTTATATAAATGTTTGTGTTATAGAGTATAATAGAAATAGATATGAAGATGGGCTGCTTATAGCGCCAATTCAAATGAATGAGCGATTGTGAGCGCATATTAATGCCAATAACTTTGGGATTTACTAAACAGTTTTCAATTGTGAATCACTTTATTAGAATAATAATATATAAATGACACACAAAGACCAGAAACAGATGCTTCGAATTGATTATCAAAACCAAAAAAGAGACATATTTTGAGCGATTCATAAAATTAACTGCAAATAAGAAATATATGTTTCGAAATTAATCCTTGTGTAAATATTGACATAAAAATTCTAAAGAACATTCTTGCCTAAATTTGCACTTTAACAGAATATTAAATGAATTGCTAAATCAATTTTTTGACATTTTCCAAATAGTTTTATGTTTAAAATTTTTGAAATTTTTAATATTAAAATAATTTTTAGATTTATATTCGTATAGAAATCTAATTTGTGTTTTAAATTATATATATAATCAAAGAGATATAAAACGGCCAAACCTTTAAAAACAATTCCCAAAACATATCTCTTAACTTAAACCGATTTATAGATTCATTTATTAAATAGTTGCAAATTATTTTCTATTTTATATAATTTGCCAATTTATAAATCAACTCACTGACAATAATAAAAAAAAGTTTATATTAGTTTAAAAACTTATAATAATATATTGTAAGAAATAAAAGTTTTAATTGAATTAATTATAAATTAGAGTTTTATAAGGTATGCCGATCTAGAGGGGGATCAGAGTAGAAATTATTTATAAAAGAGAACTAAAGAAGGATTTTTCTTTAAAATGTTCAAAAACTTATATAATGTAATTATAATACAATTTAAATAAATTTACCTGATTTAAAATTAATTTAGTTAATTTAACTAAATCTAAATTGGATTTAGCACCAATTTAAATAAAATTTTCTAATTTTGGTCAAAACCCCTTAAAATTTACACACCTTTTTTATTTCTTTTGGTTTTTGGCCGATTTTATCTGTTGTTTGTAATATAGATAAGAATTTTGATAAATTAGAAAATTGTTGAAAGAAATGAGTGAAGAGCCAATATCTAAGAAAAGGTATGGAAAGCCATGTATTCTGTGTTCAGTAGTGATATGTTTGTGTTATTTAAGTCGAAAATCATTTACAAGTTAGTCAAACAAATACTTAAGTCTTCGTTCGGTTCGTCTATTTATTTCTATCGTTTTATTATTTTTCGTATACTTCTGGCGCTTGTCTTCTATTCGTTTAATATTATTTGAATTACAGGACTTAGGGATCGGGTCTTAGTCTCATTAGACTGCAGTCCAGCGCTGAGTCAAAACACAGGAAACGTTTGTTATCTTTGCAACAATTTCTCGAACCGTTATCTTCAGCTCAGAGTTAAGCCTAAGAGAGACTATTTGATCGATAAAACTAATGAACTTATATAATGTGTAACTCAAGGTATATATTTTCACTTCCCCTCTGCCTCTCTCTCTCTCTCTCTCTCTCTCTCTCTCTCTCTCTCTCTCTCTCTCCTGCTCTCTCCTCTCTCTCCTCTCCTGCTCTCTCTCTTTCTCTCTCTCTCTTCCATCCCCTCTCAGTGCTCGGGCACTGGAATAAAAAGTATTTGGAGACCTGAGTCTGAGAATATTTAGCCGAAATAAAACTCGCAATTCATCTGAGCGTAAAATAATTGAAACTAATTGAATGAATCAGTTTTTTTTGCGCTCAAATCCTCTATTAATAAGTTATCCGCGAAGTATGTCATAAAAGTTGAGAGAATTAAAGTATTACTTAAAATACCTCTACTCTCAAAGTCTGTTCAAATTTAATGAAAATCTTTATAATTTTTGGATAACAAAAAAAAACAGTTAAAATGGCGTGGTTAAGTTTAGAAAATTATACAATATATTAGTTTTTAAAAAATAAATTATATTAAATCACAAAAATACTTACGAATTAAGTATCAAATAACTATATAACTACTTTTTATTTAAATTTAATGCTTTTAAAAATTGATCAGAGTGCATTTTAATTCCAAAAAACCATTTGACCAAAAGAATTTAAAGAATAATTAATTAAACTAAATTTATTTTCTTTATTTATCAATAATAATTTTAAGTATTATATTTTTAAATTGCTAATTTAGTATTTATGTCAACATTTAATTACAATATACTATTTACATTATAGGTTAAAATTATTTTTATTAATTTATTCGCTCGAAGTTACTATACTGTAGATTTGGTTATATTAACATTTTATAATCAAAATTTATTCTTTAAATTATTGTTTACTAAAGCAAAATAAATTTTTAAATTTTATTTATTTATTTAAGCTGCATTTTATAATTAAAATTACTTTTTATTTTAATAAAATTATAAATATAATTTATTTTTAAAAAGAAAATTCAATTTCTACACAAATTTTAAAAAATGTAAGAATTAATAATATATTAAACTAAAAATGGAAATTTTTTTGAAACTCATTTTTAGAAATCATTGTTTAAATATAAAATTTTTGTATTTTGTTTGAAATAATGAGATAAAACCTACAATTTTAAAAAATAGCCGAAATTTATTCGCATTCATCTCTATATTGCTATTACTGTAGTCTAACAGTCAGACTAACGCACACTTCTGGTCATTAGAAGTGCGAATAAATCATTTAATTTGAAGATCAATAGTTCATCCTGGTGTATTATCTATTGAGGTTGCCACCTTATTTTAATTCAAACAAATTATCTGCAACTGACTATTACTGATTAAATTAAATTCTATTTTTCTGCTTCTCTTTCGAAAAAAAAAGAATAAATTAAAACAAAATCCAATTTATTTTAATGATTTCAATTCCGAATCTAAATTAAAATTTTCAATAGGTTTCTCCAAACAAATAAGTACTCAATTTAAGATTTAAACTTAAGTAATAGTTTTCGGATATATTTAAATAAATTGCTTTAAATACTTGAAAAATTTCATTAATTATTTTTTTTATATTTAAGCAAATCCTTCTTAAAAACAGTGGAGAAGTGTAAACCTAATCTCTTTCTAACTTTTTTACTCATCAATTATTGTCAAATATGTTTTGTGAAGTAATTTCTCAAAAATCAATATTTGTTTGACAAAAATAATCAATTTTCTCAAGAATTACTCTAAAAGTATTTTTCTAATACTTTTATTGTTAATAAATTATGAAATATCTTAAATAAAAATATCAAAAATTATATTTTTTTATTATAAATTTATATTTTTATAAATCTTTTGTAAAGAATGTTATATAAGTGTAGAAAGTAATACTTTGACCGAAAGCGAGAATTTCCTAAATAATTGTTCTAAAAATATTATAGTTATCCAAAGTGGGCTGAGTCAGGGGTATAGTTAGAGGTATAGTTTTTTAAGGTTTTAATAGATTTATGTTTTAAATAAATTTTAATTAAATTTTAACTAAATTTAACTTTAATTTAAAAAAATTGCAAAGCACTGCAAAATATAGAGCAAGTGCTTATTCTCAAAATTATAATGTAAATTTTTTAGCTAAGAAAAGAGTTTGGCCATATCACTAAATTATGTTAGAGTTTGGTTAACTTTTAAAAAATATTAAATTAAAAGTATCAAGTTATAAAGTTTAGAGTTTTCTCATTTGTTACAAATTTTTCAATTTATTTTTATTTTAATGAAAGTGCGTTTAACTAAAGATTAAACAAATTGACTGAACTTTTATCCAATAAGCTTTCAATCTTCAAAATTGTCTAATTGTTTCGATTCAAACAGCAGTTCAAACAAAATAAATAAATAAACAATTTTCGGATATCTGTTCTAAAGCCACTCGACAAATGATAATTAGAATGTTTTCAATGCAATTTCAACTAGATTTAAGTAAAATAAAATATCAATTTATTTTTAAAATAATAAAATCTATTATTTTGTTTTTGTTATAATGCAAACTTTAAAAAATAAAATTTTTAGTTATCATATAAAAATGTGAGAATTATATTATATTCTATAGCCGTGCTGTACAATCATTTTGTTTAAATATTAAATGATTTATAAAATAAATATTTTATATTATACTAGATATTTAAAAATATTTAAATTAAAATTATTAATAATATATATTTTTTGTTACATATACTTATATTGTATTTTTATAACTATTTAAATAAAATTTAATATAAAAATAAAATTTAAACTAAAAATCTAAATATAATTAGATATTTTAAAAAATAATTAGTTTAAAAGCAAAATTTAGTTTAAGTCTAAAAATTCTAAATTTTATGCATGTATAAATTTAATTTAATTTAACTAATTTTAAATTATTATATTAATTATTATATTGGTTGAATGTAATCAAATGTAAGCTTTTGCAAAAAAAATACACAAACATACTTGTACAAATAAAAAACATTTTTGAGACCAAATATTTAAATGTAATTTTTGTGTAATTTAAGAGCAAAATATTGTAAAAGTTTTTAAATTTAAATAATATAAATAAAATTTAACATAAAATATTGATTTTATTATTTTTAAAAATACAGCCATTCATAAGTGCTATATTATGTTATAAACATAAAACCAAATATATTTCACAATTTTCCGACAAAATTGTTTCAAATTTTAAAATAAAATTCTCATCAGTAAAGTACCTTACAAAAGTGTACATGCCAAAAATTATTAATGGATTTTCTAGTTATGACATTGAATTTGATTCATTTTGGCGTTCAATACAGTTAATAAAAATATTGAATTAGTTATAATACAATTAGAAATTAACTATTTATAAGAGTTTATCCAAAATTTAAATTTTTTATTTATATATTTAAATGTCTATCAAATAAAGCTGATCTTTGAGTTGAATTATCTAAATTTTGTTGTTGTTAATAATAGGGAGGGGGAGGGAAGGCAGATAAACTCTTAAACTATAAGCTCAAACCCCCCTTTGGGAGATAAGTCAATAAATTATTAAGATTTTTACTGCAGATTATTAAAGTTAAGTAATATTTCATTTGAGTTGATATATTGTAAAAAAATTCGTTTCAAATAACTATTCGATTCTATTAATAATAATTTTTTGCCTAAAAATATAGATTTTATTATAGATCTGACTTATAGTTAAATGAAAGCACATAAAGAAAAATGATTTATCGCTTAAAGTATTAAATAAGAGCGAAAAATGTAGTGAAAGAGCTCTGATGTGACTTTTTAATTAATGCCATAAAACTCTATATTCTCTAAAGTAGTTTGAAATCCGATTTCTTCATTAATTCAGTTCTTTGGTTAAGGAATAAACAAATTTAAAATTCAAAAAAAAATATTGTACACAGGAATTAAAAAATGGTTTAATGTTTGCATGCTCGTATGTCAAATATATATTATAGTATTAGTAGAGTAGATGGAATAATATGATGGAATAGAATAGAAACCGAAGTATTCTCATTCTCATCCATATATTTATTTTGATTTGATTTTGAAGCCTAAATCTGAAATCGGATAAAATAAAACTTTCATTTTATGCGTTATTTTATTATATATTTTTCGGCACAGGTTTCTCGATTCAAGTGTTCAGACATTTGAAATTTAAATTTGCCATTAAATTGATGAATATTTCCGTCATTTGAATTTTTCTTGATTTCAAATTTATGTTCTCTACACAAAAAATCCTATTATTTATGGTTCGATAAGATTTCAATATAAAATCAGAGGAAATATATTTTTACTCATCGATGGCGTTCTGAAAGTAATTGAGTCATTCAGTACTATCGACACGAGTGCGGAATTGGTGTTTCGGGAGACAAAAACTGAACATCAGTTTAGATTTAGTATTTTCGCCGATTCTTAAAGTATCGCTAAAACACCAAAACCCGACTTTAAGTCAAATATCAAACGACGGCTACTGTTCGCCAGCATCTGCTCAGCAATAGGTGAAGCGCAGCCATTCATTCATTTTTATTTACAGTTATTATTATTTTTATTGCTATTATTATAAGAATTTTTATACTGATTTAATGCACATCAAAAGTAATTGCAAGTCTGGAGACTGGATTGGGCAATGTGCTTGTTTAATCGATATTGCCTAACTTTTAAACTACATTTATTTATAGAATTGTTTGGTTTTATTGTTATCAAAATTTTAATTCGCATTTAGAATTTATTTTAGCTTTAACAAAAATATTTGTAATCTTATTTTTTTTATAAAGTTTAATTTTTAATTTTAGATGCTATTTTTACATGTGGTAGTTTTGATTAAGTTGTAATGCTTATTTTTAAAAATACTTTATCTTAATGATAAGCATATTGTATTAATAATATTATTTTATTTTATTTTTAATTGTGAAATATGATTTATTGAATTAATTAATATTAAGACATTTATATTTAACATTTTTTTAAACTGTACAGTATATAAAAATTTTATCATTTATATACAGATCGTTTCATAAATGTGTGATTAAAATCAATGTATGCTTTTTACATATTAAATTAATAAAAATTTAAAATAATGATAATATTATACTTTCAAACTATAGTTAATTATTTTAATTTTAATATATTAATCACAACTAGCTAAATTTTGAAAGTATAAAATTATTATTACTATATTTTAATATCTATTAAACAAGTTAAAAGCATACCTTTGATGTTTTACATAGTAAATATTGGATATACATTTTTAATTTTTAATTTTAAATTGCAAAAAATCAGTTAATCAAATATTAATGGCGGATTTACATAGCCAAAAATGTGTAAATCCAGAGTGCTCAGATTTCTACTACAACGATTTTGAGCACATATTTATGAAACGGTCTGTACAATAGATATGTATTTGTATTTACAATTTTTTACATTGATATTGTAAAGAGCATATTTTAAAAAATATTTTTAATGTTATGTAATGTACATGTTAAAATTTTATTTAATAATATACAGTATATATAAATAAAATATTTCAACAGTCGGCTAGTTTAGAATAAATTAGAAAATTTTGTTTTTTAAAACTCTAAATTTCTTACTTTTCCAATACATTTAATTTTTTATTAATTTTTAAAAAATTTTAAACTGAATTTAAAATAAGTAAACATTGATTTTTAAAAAATTATATTAGTTAAATTTTTTATACCCTAATAAATAAGTAATGTATTTTTGTACTGACTTAATTTTGTTTCCCATTAAAATATAATTAAACAGAAATAGTTAAATATAATTTTAAACAAGGATTGAGAAGGAGATCAGGTAAAAATTGAAAATTAACATTTATTCACCCTAGCATTTATTCCGCTAAAAATATCACCTCTTACGATTTGTCGGCCATTAAAGGTGGTGGCAAATTTTTTTAGTTTTAGGATTAAAAATTAAGAAATTTCCCATAAATTAGTACTAAATTTAGTCTAAATCCTATTAAATTTGGTAAAATTTCATCAATAATATACAGAGCTTTTAAGTCCCTCCCCTAATTACCCATAGGTTTTTGGATAATTTTAATTGAATAAAAAATCCCTCCGCTGATTCCCCTCCCCCCTCTAGATCGGCTGACTGTCTCAATCCCTGATGTTAAAAGTAAAAACATTTTTATAAAAAATTAAATTATATTATATATTGAAGTGAATTCTAAAATATTAATATCAATCTACTTTGCTCTGATTGATTAGAAATCTAAACAAAATATCTCGACAAACGTGGGCTACCTATCGGCGCTCTTTTAAATCCAACTTTAGTAACGAAATTGAATTCATTGAAATAATGTTGAACTAAAATGTAAATTACAGTAATTGAAAGTAAAGAATCCGTTTCTCAATCTGTTTAAAATGTTTTCATAAAACAATAAATTTTAAAAATGAGTTAAACTGATTATTTTGTCAACAGTAGAAAAATTGCGGAGATTTTAGTGAAAATAATTTATATATAATAAAAATTTGTCATTTATCAGCCAATCGTAATCATTACTCTTCTCTACTATCGTCGACGATATGTTTAATTTGGAAAAAATTATTCATTAGAACTAATTTGAAAAATTGCTCAAAAATACAGTTATTTACAAAACTTGACTCAAACTAAATGCACGAAAAATTCATTTACAAACAAAAATAGATAGAAATTCCAAACATACGTATCGCCTGAACCTGGAAACTAAAATATTTGTTTTGACTTAAATTAAAATAAATTCTAAAACTCTTTTCTCATTTCGCATAATAATCACATAAATATATTATTTATTATTCGCATAAAAATAAATTCAATTATACCCTAAATGTAATGACTGTGAGAAATGAAAATCACATTTCAGTGTTTGCATTAAATTTAATATCTTATGCAAAATGGAAAATATTCTCCAAATTATAGAGTCATAAAAATGTCTATTTATATGACTTGAGACTCGATTTCGATGAAAATATTCAATAAAAGTTTTCAATGAATTTCAATGCTTTTTAATAAATGCTTTAATTTATTTCCTTTGCGTGTCTTATGTATTAAATAAAGATTAACTGATTCTTAAATCATAGATTAGTCAAAGAAATTGTTTCGTGACTCGAGTTACTCGAAAACTACTCAAAATATTTTATGGTCTGTCGTCACCACTTTGTTCAGTTTGATTTGGAACACCCGATTCTCTTGGAATCATCCTGATCAATTAACAATGCATAAATTTAAAAACAATTTCCTAAAAAGTTTATTCAATATAAAATAATACAAATTTATAAAAAAAATTAAAGAATTTTTAAATAAAACTAATTTAAATAATTACTTCGATTAATATCTTTTAATATGTTTGATACAAAATTAGTTTGGTTAAATTTTAAAATACAGAAAAATTGTTTTAAATTAAATTTAATCATTTTTTCTACATTAGTATATTACTAATTTAAATAATTTTTATGTTTCGTCGCAATTCACTACAAGTAAAACTCATAAAATAATGAAAAAAATTATAATTATCTTAAATAGTATTAGAGTAAATTAAGTCAAGATAGATTTCTTGATTATTCAGTTAAGAATATAATGTTTAGTAGAATTTTCTTTTTGTAATTCATTCCAAACTCTTATTTAATGATCGCATAAAACGCTTTCAATAGTTATCTAATGAAAACACATTTAGATAGAGATTGAAAGCGAAATATATAAAGATTTGCTTTTTTATTATTTTTGTTTAATTACCTGAGAGCTCAGTTTTGCTCAAAATTTCTTAGCTAAACATAAAAAATATTAATTAAAGTCTTACTCTTATTATATTATAAAAGTTTTCATTCTGAAGATTAATGTTATTTTTAGTGATAATAATTATTTTTTTCTTTCCTTTTCTCAACAATAATATATTGCTCTCTCAGAACCAGTTAAGTAGAAAAATGCTTTAATGGGTTTTTATGCAAATCTTTATTAAGTTTTAGTTTAATTCCTTTCTCTACACTATTGCCAAATACTATGAATAATCTGTAGAATTGTATAAAATGCGAGTTTTTTCTTCTTCTTCTTCTCACTATTATTGTATGTTCGAGAACTCACTATACAAACAGTCCGTTGAAAAAAAGAGAAAAATAATTACAACACAAGAATAAATGGTTTGGTTTTAATGAGAATACAGTTTCTGTGCGACTCTGTGTTCGTGTGATTACACGACTCACACAATAAGAGTGAGAGAAGACGAGCGAAGAGGTGTTCGCCAATCGACCGCTTCTACTCTTAATTGATTTTCCAGATATTCTTCTTCACTAACTCTAACTCTAACTCCGACTCTAACTCCGAAACTCGAATTAAATTTACGAGAGTTTTGTTTTTATGTAAACCGAGAACTGTGTGTCTGTTGTTTGCAATTAATGCTCGCAATTACACTTTTCAAACATCTCTCTCTATTATTGATTTTTTACGTTTTTTGCTTCTCTTTCTAATTATTCTTCATTAAAGTCAATGTTTATCACAAAATATAACTAAATTTTTAATTAATTTTATACTATTTGCGTATTTTGTTATTTTTACTCAAATACCAAACCCTATATTCTACGTTTTAAATTTGTTTAAATTTATTCCGGAATAAATTTTGAATAATCAATATATTTTTTGTGTAAAATTTGAATACAATTATTTTTTTGGAGATTTTTAGATCAAATATTATTTAGAGTCAATTAAGTTTTGCTATAACGACATCAAATTTGTTCGGATAATAATGGCATAAAAACTTCGGTTAATGACTCTTAATATTGTAGACATTGCGTTGAATTACAGCTTTTTTGCAGTCAAACATTAATTGCTTAATTTTCAATAGTTTATAATTGATTAGTTTTGTATTAATAAAAGTGATATAAAATATCAATTATATGATTGGGCATTAGATACAGATGCAATAAAAGTAATGAATACTATCAATACAAATCAATATACTGTATAAAAACAAAAATTGAAATCAAATCTTTATATTAATAGTTAACGAATTTCAATACCAAATATTCTGATATTTTTTCTATTACTCAAACTATTTATCAATCAGTAAATAATTATATACTAGACTTTCATTTTTATCCTCTGATCGGGTCAGACAAATAGAGGGATAAAAATCGATAAAAAATAGAAATGAACCTAGTTTGATATTAGTACAGTATTATGGAAAGTGAGTTTTGATATAAAAAGATAACAACGGAATTTTGACAAAAATGAACGCGGATAGAATTGGAAGTCGAGTATATTAATTTTTAGTATTTGTTTATTTATCTAATATTTGTGTATTTATAATAAATTTATTGCATTGAAATTTTGGAAATATTATTATAAATTGCCCAATTATGTTCATTGCAAACTTGCTAATATTATTTTTATAATAAAAATAAATAAAAATTTAGTTTAAAATATTAATCATTGTAGTTTAAATAAGCAAACATTACGTGATGTGCTTTTTTAAAATATAGTAATTGTAAATGAAACATCGGTGCAATATTTACTATACATAATTCTTACTTAAAAACAAATTTTAAAAAATTATAAATCTTAATTTAAAGCTAAATTTTAGATAAAAATTATTAATAAAATCTTAATATATTTGTCTTTACATGTACATGTAATTGTATTAATTATTATTACAAATTTTAATTAAAATTTTTCTTCTTATAATAAAATTGCAATTCTTAAAATAAACTTTGCAAAATATAAGATTTTAGTTTTTTAATTATTTTATATAAAATTGAATATTGTTTCGAAAGCTCTTCAATAGTTTTATTAATAGTATAAGCATTTTAAGTGTAGAAAAAGTTGCGAAAAAATTAATTAAATATTAAAATTCTCCTCTTTTTTGCTTTGAAAAACAAATTAAAGTTAAGAATAATATCTTTATTTCAGTAAAAGGAAAAATTGAATATAATTTACAAAATTTGTATTACAATAGAAATAATGAAAAAAATATTAAAATATGATCGGGAAAAAATTTTAATAAAAAATTTCTATTGTATGACAAATATAAAATTTTGGAAAAGGAATAAATTAATAAAATGCATTAAAAAATATTACTGAAAAATAAAAATTAAGAAATAAAACATTTTTTATTATAATATTAAACAAAAAATTTAATATACAATTAAAGACAAAAATAACAAATTAAAACAATTGTTAAATATTTTTTAAATTTTAAAGACTTTTACTCTTTTCAATTATTTTTTCTTATTTTTAAAATTTTATGCTTATTTTATTTTTTGTAAAATTTTTTACAAATAAATTTTTCGAAATTTTTCATATTTTTAAGATTTTGAATTTTTAAAATTCAACTTTAATAGAAAGTTGTTATTTACAAATGACTGTAGAATCCCTGTGCCTAAAATCAAATAAGCTGTTTTTACATATGTTGTTAAAATTAACAAAAAGTAATTTTTAAAATCTGTTAAAAGTTGTTTCTTGAACGTTTTTATTTTTTTTTCAGAAAGATTGCATATAAAATTTTTTTTAATTATTTAAAAAATTAAAGGTTCTTTGACATTTAACTAATATTAATTTTTAATAAAATAATTTTAATATTTTTAAATTAAAAATTGTTATTTATTATAAATATTGTTTTTAATTAAATATTTCAAATATATAAAATTCTATTTTAAAAATATAATTTAAATTTTTAACATTTCAAAAGCAAAAGTTTGCATTTTAATTAAAAATACACATAAAATAAACTTGTAAATTTGCTATCTTAATAGCATAGTAAGGTATCAAGTAATTCATATGTCCAAAGTTTGCGTCATTAGCTGTACATAACTTATGTAATATTTGTACATTAGTTTAGTTTTGCTTTTTCAGAAATTTGGTCAATAATTAAATTTTCTAATTTATAATAATACGGAATAATGTATTCCATTAGTTATTCTGTGCATTATATTAGTGATCGTTATTTTGGGTTCGAGTTCTGCACAAAATAATAGTTATAAACAGTTTCTTATCGATCGATTGGAATGAGAGTAATAATTATATAAATATATATAAATCAGAAAATGTGTTCTCAACGCAAAAACTGAAGGCATCGGAGAATAAAGAGGAGAAAAACAAGTAAAGAGAAGAAGAGAAGAGATGAGACAAAATTTGCTGACGAATAGTAAAAGTGTGTTCAGCCTCAGCCTCAGCCTCAGCCTCTGCCTCACTGTTTGTATGCTTTCCTGTAAGTAGTCTTTAGATCAAACAAATACTCTCGAAAACAAGGTTTCGAAAACAGGCGATCAATCTTTGTATTTCAGTTTTAATAAAATTAATTAAACTTGAATTAAAGTATGTTGTTTGTTTTTGTTTAAATATTAATTTCTCTTATTAACTTATTAAATATTATTTATTTAAAAATTAACTTAATTAAATTAATTAAAACAAATAAATATTGATTATTTACGTAGTTTTTTTTTATTAATTAAATTCTGACATTACCATATTTTTACTTGTTTAGCTCAGCGTAGAATAGAAAAAAATAATTTAAATTTTTAAAAATTAAACATAAAAATATTAGAAATTGCTAAATTTATATAAAAATGATTTAATATGCTTTGTTGTTAACTTATCTTGATAATATTTAAGAAATTTTATTTTATTTTAGTTAAAAGTTTCTATCTTAAAAATTGTTTTGAATGTTGTTTATTCGTAGTATACAATTTATCAAGCATTATAAGATTTTTGTAATATATAATAAGATTAATATTTAGATTAGTATAAGGTACAATAACAAAACTATAACTTTGTTTTTATTGAAATTAAAGATAAAAATACTGAATGTTGTATAAGAAGATGAAGATTTAATACAAAGTTTTTTTTCTATACTTCTCTTTACATCAAATCTAGTCTTATTTCTATTTCTATTTTTTGCCATACCTTCAAGGCTTGTATTCAATATTTATTATTACTTTTCTCTCTTCTATTCAATATCTAAATTGAAGTAAAACTTCTTTTCTTCTTATTAGTCAAAATTTATTTCAAGTTTTTAATTATTTTCCATTAATTTCTAATAAAAACAGTCTTAGAGTAACATAGTTTCGAAAGTTTGAGTCAATCAATTAGTTTTCGAAAAATATATGTTTGACTATAAGAGCTATTCTTCATCTAAACATTTTAGCAAAATTAAGAAACTTTTTTCCTTTAAGAGTAGAGTTAAAGTTCTATTAGCGCTGAACTGATCTGTTTCTCATAATTAATTCATAAAATAACTTATCACTACTGCTCACAGTCTTTAACAACAATCTAAAGAATAGACTATTTTAATACTTTTCGTATTCCTTCTCTCAATCTTATCTCCACTACATTTTGTGTCAGTATTGAAGACATTTGTATTTGTATTGTTAGATAATAAATAAATATTAAAGAGGAGAGTATTACTTATTTCCTCTCTTTCTCGCTATTCTCCGTTCGTTTCTATTTTGATATTCACTTAAATTTTTTTTGTTAATAAAGCAGTTGTTGAGATGTCTTATGTTTGTACTTATTTATTTAATACTCACTGTACTTATGAATATATTTTCTTCTATTTATTTATTTCTTTTCTTAATCTTATCAATAGATTAAATAAGAAATAGATTTCCTTTCTATATAACACAAATCCGATCTATTTCTAGTTTAATATTTGATAAATTGATCAATTTTTAAAATAAATTTATTCCTATTCTTGATAATTTAATTATACACATGTAAGTTTTAAAAAAAGAATTAATTTTTGTTAAATTAAACATTTATTTTTGCATATATTTGACTAATAAATTACTTTTAAAAAATTGTTACTTAACTCACAATATATTCTAAATTAAATTTAAGTTCCGATAGAAACTCAAAACTTACAAAACACGCGATAAAACTCTTGATTTAATAAGATTTGCAATAAGTGGGCGTAGATTGGAATCGCAAACACCTATTGTATAATTAATTATGTTTCGGGAAAATAGTAAAAGCACTTCATTATAATAGAATCCAATGCCATGTAATGCAAAAGTATATCTAATTCTTTACTAATTTATGCTAATTAGAAAGGAATTAGGATTTGGCATCAAATAGGAAATCAGATTATCATATAAATCATTCACAAATAAATTGGATGTTTTTTGCCTTAAAATTCAGTCCTATTTCTCAGTTTACAATTCGATTCTGCCATCAAATTAATTCATTATATATTTTTCGGTTGCATTTAGAGTAAATCTAATTTGAAATTTCGTATCAATTTTATGCCTTTATTTTCATAGAAAATTCTATTCGTTTTAATGTTTTTGTGAATTTATGTGTAAATTGTGTGAAATTCAGTGTTGATATCTCAACCATAAATGATTGAAATGAATGGAATTGCAAAAATAGAACTCAAAAGTTCTGATTATTTTCTAGTTTAACATTTCAGATTATAAGAATTGACTACTATTTCTCTCTCTATTCGTTTACTCTTATACTTGAAAATCATAAAATAGAATAAATTTTATTTATTTTTTTGCAAATTTCTTATCAATTCTCTCCTGACGTCAATGGTTGCAAAATATCTGTATTCTTATCTGAAATTTACAAACAAATAGACTTTTTTTCTCTCTTTCAAACGTTAAATAAAATTAATAATACTTTTTTGAATATTCATTGCGATTTTGAACATCAAAATTCAATTTACATTTTTGGTAAACACTAAAAGAGATTTTCTAATTAATTATGTGAAAAAAGTTAATTTATTCCTAAAGTGGGAAAAAATAATCCTAATTAAAGGCACAGAAGGTTTACCATAAATATTCCGCTCATTTGTGATGCACTTAAGATTAGTTTTCATTAATTACTTTTTTAGAAAATTTATTTTAAAATATTATTTAAAAGTAGAGCGAATCGAAGCATAACTTTAAACAATTATTTATTTTTGATTCAATATATTAATAGTTAAGACAAACAAAGAAAAAAACTTTTTTCGCATTAATTACAATAAAACCCTAATTTTCTGACACCGAAAAAGAATAGCTATGGATATAGAGGACAGTAAGACACGTAAACTCTAAACCCAGACATTCATAAACAACCTCTTCTGGAGAACTGGTGGATATTATTGTCTATAAATTACATCCAAACACTACGGATATGTTATTTGTGATGAAAGGAGACTAAGATTTTTTATGTATAAAATAGAAGCGCTTGTAAGTGGACAGAAGCAGCAGAAACATATATTGCAAGTGACCAGATTTACAGTGATAAATGTTCTGATATTTCTGAACATCTATTTTGTTTGCCATTTGCCTGCCCTGTCTGCCCAGCCTTCCATCCCCCTTTATATCATTCTTTCATATATTTAGTCCAATTTTTTATAATATTTTCTTCTCTTGTGTTTCACAAACAGATTGACATAAATAATGGGATAAAAAGAAAAGACAGAAAATATGAATATTTAGACGTCTTGTGCAGTACTAATGCAACTGATCTATCAGTTGATTATCTCTCGACTTTGTATTGTATTGTATGTCAATAGAGTATCATTGGTTGAGAAAAGTTATGTCTTTTGTTATGTTATGGAAAAAATAATAATAATTTCAATTTATTTTCTCTTTAGTCGCGTTTCAGCTATTTTCGCGGCTTTTCTCTTGTCATCAAAATGTGTTTATGTGTTCAGATCTAGTCTTCATTCTGTGCTCTTTACCTCATCTACAGTATAAGCTGCCAGAGCTAGAGCTACCAGTGCTACCAGTGTTGGTGTAAATGGTCTCAAACATGCCATACAGACGACACTAACGAATACTATAAAGTATATGTAGAGAACGAGTGAAGTAATAGTTAGGATGAGTAGAGAGAAGTAGATTTAAAGCCAGACATCAATAGAGCATTTTTCTCATAATTCGATTGTCTTATGTTTCGAAACAATATTCTCTTCTCTCTATTGTATTATTCGATGAGAAAGTAGATTATGGTAATACTCAGACTACTGTATTTGCTCAAGTATATAATTACAAACGAGTAAGCAGCACCAGTAGAAGTTTAATCTTTAAACAATCCTCGAAAATCCGTAATTCGTTTGGTTCTTATTTTTGTTCAATTTTTTGTTACTTAGAATTTAAGTCTTCAAAGTTCTAATAGACATCAGAAGTATATACTTTTTATTATAATAAATAGTAGAGATCAGTACAGATGAGTAGAATTGTCTATTCAATACAATTTTCAGTTCACAACAACTACTACTTCTTCTACTTATTCTTCTTCTGACTCCAGACTAATGTTTGGTGTGATAAGAGATAATTGAGCGCCAACTCAAAGCCCTACTGTGTCTGTGCCAACGCTCAGCACAAACTCCTATTTTGACACAACATTACTGTTTATTACAGACAAAGTCTATCCTAACTAACAGTTTTTGTGCCAAAATAGAAGTTAAACATTATTATTGAACTTAACTATTGGTACAAACTTTTCGCTCTCTTCTCGCCTTTCCTCGTCTTTCCTCTCAGTTAATACTGTTCTTGAGTTACAATACATGTAATGAAAGGTCTCTTCACTAATACTTTTATATTTTAAAGTATACTCTATTACATGAGTCAACTATATCTCTGTTGTTGACTATGAGATAATTTTTGAGCCAACCGTACGAACCATACGAACCGTACATTAGACCCATATATCGCGATATTAACTATTAGGAAGAAAAGTCATAATTTAGACAAATTCCTTATAGTTGGTCGCATCCAATCTAATGAGAATGAGAACGACAGACAATTATATATTAAGTATATCTAATATTGTACTCAATTGTATGACTCTCTCTCTTCCTCTCTCTCTCTCTCCCGCTCTCTCTCCAGTTCTCTCTCTCTCCCCTCCCTCTCCTGCTATATCTATATCTCTCTATCACTCTCTCCTGCTCTCCCTGCCCTCCCTCTCCCCCACTCTTACATCGATTTATCGACGAGTAGTGCCAAAAGTTGTTGCATTAATGCAATTGTATTCGAAATCGACTACTCTTTGCGCTCTCATTGCAAAACTAAACTTTTGTGTCCAGTGATGCTAAGCATTGCTGGCAGTGTTAGCCAATACTATTCGTTCTGATTTGAGCCCAAACTCACTATTTTGTGAATTCGTGCGATATTTGAACAGCAAAACGGAGTGAGAAAACAGAATTTAAAGCAGAACTCCCTTTGCACTGCACTAATGCACCGATCGATTCCAGTTCTCAGCTCTTATGGGTTGGCACTACTCGAAAGGCACTGTTTTTGGTTTGAATTAAAAACTTAAACCAAGTCTTAGAATCTAAAAACTCGAGTAAAGAATTTAAAGTATATACTCTATTAACAAAAGTTAGCAAAAGTTAATAATTATAAATAAATAATATTTGTATTTTAAAACTTGAAATTTTTTGTACTAAAAGCTAAATTATTTATAATTAAAACTGCAAAAAACATAAACTAAAGTAAATAATAGAATTTTTAGAAATGTTAGTTACCTTTTATTTCTTAAATTCTTTAATTTCTATGAATAGAAAAGTTATTCAAAATGTAAATAAATGATATAATTCTGTATTTTTTAATCTAGAAATTCCTTTAACAAAAATATTGGTTTATATTTATATATGAGAAATGTTCGCAAAGTCCGCACAGTTTTCTATTTTTGCTTCTTCTCTAGAAATTCAGTTTTTTTAAACTTCGCATTCATTTTGAACTCAAATGGATTTTTCTTTTCTCTTTGCGTCGACTGTTTGTATTGCAATTTCTTAAAAGAGAAAATAAATGTATGAATGAATGCAATGGCCTTTAGAAATAGCACCGAAAGCAATATCACGAGAAATATAAAAAGCAATTCAATGTCTCGTAAATGTTTTTCGGGACAAATCATAATTCACAGAAATAACGGATTTTTAGCCAAAACATTAAAAATTTAGAACCAAAAGCAGATTTCAAATATTGAACTTTTGCTTAGTTTTTAATTCTTAAAACCTTATATAGACTTTGGCTGCACTTGCATTAAGTACTTAAATTCAGTTCTCATTGTGTTTCCATATTTACATTTCAATAGTTTAATATAATGTCTGTAAATACCAGTTCTCTAAATGCATTCCATCAGTGATAGCATACATTTGGATAATTATTATATTATTGTTTGAATAATTCCAACAAAATGTTATCTGTTAATGTTTTGCTGATTAATTTTTATTTAAGATTAAACTCTAACAATTTTTAAATTTAAAGATTGTGTTTTTCTTTTCAATAAATTTTAAAGTAATTTTTAAAAACAAAACAAAACAAAAATTTATAATAATTTAATAAAAAATATTAGTTTCTTGAAATGTATTCTAAAAAAGAAAAAAAATCCAAAAATATTTGTTATAATTATCAAACAAGAATCTAGCAAAACTAAAATTCAAAATGTTGTACTAATATAAACTAGAAATATTAAGGAACTCATACCAAATAGCCTGTAGGAATGTTAGTAATGTTTTTTTTTGCTTTTTGTTTAAAAGTTTTATTAACTCGAAAGACACTTCGCTGTATGGCTTCCATATAGCAGTGCCAACTAGAATGCAATGCAAAGCAGTGAAAGTGTTAGTTAAGGCGTTATCTTCTAATTATAAATGACTTCACATTTAATGGCATTTTTCAATCGTTTGAATTGTTGAGAGAAAAATATTTAAAGATTTTTATCTATAAAACAAATATAAATTAAAACTTATTTCATTAAAACTAAAAAGGAGTGAATTTTTGTGTTTTGACAAACAAAACATATTATTATCATTGGATTCTCGACTCAATAGAATGGGAATTAAAAGTTTTGTTGAGCCACTAATTAAAGCCTTTTATATCTTTCATATTCGCATCGATTCGAACCGAGTCTTTAATGCCGGCTCTTAACTGATATAACGGTGCGATTCTGTTTGGGCGCTCACATTATTCTCTGTCCAACAAACATTGGATTTATATTTTATGAGAACTACTATTAACTTTGGAAATTGTTTATTTCATCTAGATACAGGAATGTGCAAGCTATTTGACAATTGGATTGAGTTTTTGCTAAATATACTTTACAATAAAATCATCAAGTTCAATAAAATTAAATTTCTTGTCATAACCAGAAGAGTTTAGAAGATTTAGATAAGGAATATAAGCTGTTTATTAAACAAGAGACTTTTTAAAATATTAATTTATTTAATTTTAATGCAGAAAATCCAACTCCCTGTTCATCACTAAATAAATGATACACTACAGTTACTAGCATGCTAGAATATGTATAGTATATGATTGGTTCTAAACTAAAACGAGCCAAACATTACGATTACATCTCTGCATCTCTGAACACAATTTTCAATTTTATAGCTCTGGGCTATCATTTGATACATTATTGATATTTGTTTAAATGAGTTTAAAGATTCAAATTTTAAATTTGAATCTCTTTTTTGTGAATATAGAATTGAAATTTTTGTTTTTTATTTCAAAAACCTTTTAGCATTTTCAATAATCACAATTTTTTCTATCAATTTTTACCTATTGGCCAAAATTCTGTCAATAGTTTTATGTTTAATGTTTGCATCAGATGTGACAAACATTTGATGTTAAAAATGGTCTTTTCTCTACATCACTAATAAAATGGATATCCTTTGGAAAAGAGAAAAATCTA
The DNA here is from genome assembly GCA_034693685.1 of Belba bartosi. NCBI lineage: Eukaryota > Metazoa > Arthropoda > Arachnida > Sarcoptiformes > Damaeidae > Belba > Belba bartosi. Next base: position 7,096 of record JAQFXP010000472.1, on the reverse strand, counting down.
TGAACTCTGAGAGGATTGAGAGGATGGCTGGGATGGAGAGAGCTGGGAGAGGCTGGCAGAGGCCTGGGCTGTCATTAAATGTATCTCTAGTAACAGTTATTTATCATTTTTTGTTCAAAATTTCTTCGTCAGTGAGAGAAGTGTTATTTGGGTTAAAAAGTTACAAAAATTTCATTTCATTTTCTTTTATTTATAATGACAGCACTTTTATACTCATTTTATTTTTCTCTCTTCTTCTTCTGCTTCTCTTCTATTTTCTCTACTTTTCTCTTCATATTTGACGTCGACTACAGTTTCCATAGCTATAGGAATGACGGCATAAATGAGACATCGATTTCATTTTGAAAGACAAATAGTGCCACTTTTGGATAGCTTGAGCTCTTCTACCGTTAGAGTACTGTAACGTAGAGTACAGTAAGGTATAGGCAGAGACAGAGGCACAGGCACAGGCATACGTGTGTTTTATAACCCAGTGTGTTGTAGAGTATTAGTCTGGTTGAGCCACTGATTGCCTAATTCGAATACTTCATAATGAAGTCAATACTCGCTTCGACACACAATCAAACGCTAGACTGATCTCCAGTTTCCCCAAAATTAAGATAGTTTTTGGTCCGAAAGACCAGAGACTGAAGAGACAAATACTGAACCAATAGATAAGTTAGAGCCCAAACGAATGAAAAGAGTAGACAAAAATTCCAATTATATATAAAACTTAATTCCAATGGATTTTCTATTTAATAGATCGTTCGACTATTCACTAAATATAGTGTCAGAAGTGTTAGGTTTTTATAAAACTTTCAGTTCTTCAAACACGAAAACATTACAATTTTTAATTCAAATATAAATTGCTTTTAATAATCGCTTCAAAACTAAAATTTTTCTCAAAATTCATAACGACTTAAAAGTTTTAAAATGAATGAATGTATGATTAATAATAATAATTAGAATAACAATGGATTTACAGATTGTTTGATAAAAGAGAAAATTCAATTCAATTTCTAAAAACTAATTCAAAATAACCGAGAAATCAATTTAATAGATAAACAAAAATTAACTTTTTTATGATTTAATTTATAATTATAAAGAATATGTGATTTAATTAATTATATATCGAATATAACGGATTGGTTTACATTACAATTCATCGTTTATCTCACTATAAAAGTCCGGAAACAGTCTTCTAATCAAAAAATGTTTTAATTTCTTCAATCAATGCATTATTAAAAATAGTCAAAAATCACGCAATTATTGAACAATTTATGTTTTCGTATATAATGAATGTTTTGCGATATTTAAACAATTATTACTTTTTAAGCGATAGAATATTTCGATTGAAATTTATTTTTAAAATTAAAACTCAAACTAAATGTTAAGTAGGGTTTAGACGTCTCTTTGCTTTTTTGAAATTCCTACTTATGTTGTTCGCCGCCTGTGCCGGTGGTTCGGCCCTAATGGACGGTCAGAGAGAGAATTGCATTTTTAATATGTTTGACAATCAATTCAAATTCGAAACAAATGCAAACTTACGAGAACTGGAATACGGGAGCCCCGGGTTGAGCGCCGGCACTGGCCATCGATCCAAATTCGAACGACGGCTGCTGTGAGAAGTTGAACTGAGGCGGAGGTAAAGGCTGTTGCGGTTGAGCCTGAATTTGTGGCACAGAAGGCGTTGATTGAGGCGTACCGAAGGCAACCGACCCGAAAGCGAACGGCGAGTTAGCCGTAGAGGCCAGTGCGGCCGTCTGGCTGAACGAAAGACTGGTTGATTGGCCCGGATTTATGGCGTTTCCGAACAGGTTTGCGCTATTTGTCTGACCAGTGGTTTGATTGGGTGTAACTCCAAACCCAAATTGCGAACTATTTATTGGATTACTGTTCGAAGTATTGATTGGTTTTTGAGTCAAAGAATTGGGAAACTGTTCACTAGTTTGACCGAAACTAAACAACGAATTAGTCGTCGGTTTGGTGTTCGTCGCCTCAGTAGTGGTTGTATTGATTCGATTACTATTACTATTCAATCCGAAACCAACGCTCGAAGTGCTTGATATCGAATTAGTGGTCGGATTAAAGCTAAACCCGGTTTGACTGCTAGTCATCGATGTATTTCCTCCAAAAGCAAACCCTTTGTTCGAAACACCCGAACCAAACAGACTCTTATTAGTCGAATCAAATATATTAGTCTCTGACCCAGACGTCGAAGTGTTAGCACCGGTATTACCGCCAAATGAAAAGTTTGATTTCGAGGCAACAGTTGATGTCTTCAATGGGCCGGACTGTAAATTCGTGTTCGGATTACCAAAAACCGGATTCTTTTGTTGAGAGGAACTGGTCATCGAACTCAATGGCGCAGTCGGTGTCGCAGAGCTGCTCTCGAGTCGATTGGTTTGACTTAAATTGTTTGAATTCATTGAATCGAATGATTTGATAGTAGAAGGCGTTAAAGAGAATATGTTTTTAGTGCCACTTTCGCCACTAGTTGTCTGACCTATGCTTCCTATGCTTGTCGTCGAAGTCAGACCTGAATTGAATTTATTATTCATAGAAAATGGAGTCGAGAATGAAGTCAATGACGAACTGGTGGTCGCCGGCAGTCCGAACAGCGAACCAATGCTTTTGGTTTGAGTTTGGGTTTGGGTTTCGTTAGACTGAGGACTGAACTTATTGTCGACAAAAGGGGAAATCGAAGCTGTGGTGACTGTCGTAACCGGACTGTTGGCCGCAGTAGTCGTCGAACCAAACAATGAGCTATTAGGCGACGAACTGAACCCTTTGAACAGTATTGGCATCTCTTCAGCTGAAGATTTTGGGAATTGAAAACCAGTTGTTGTCTCTGTTGTCGACAAATTGTCTGATGTTTTGCCAATTCTTTCCTTTTGGGGTTTCTCTGCAAACGAAACCGTTTTCTTTGTTTTCAACAAATCATTGCTTTGAGCGCCGAATAAGAAAGGCTGTGACGGGTCGGTAGTAACTGGTCGGTCGGTGGTGGTCGCCGTCTCACTCGAACCGGTCGTCGAAGGTTGAGTCCCAAACTGAAAGAGGGCCGGACTGTTCGTTTTGGACGAACCGAATATGTCGGCGACTGTACTCGTCGTTGACTTTTCTGTTGGTTTAATGTCAGCAATCGGTTTAGAGGGCCCGGGAGCTCCAAACTTGAACGGCTGGCCCGTACTGGTAGTAGTAGTCGTGTTATCGGTTAGTTTAAATCCTTGCGTTTCAGTAGAAAACTTTGGTGTTTCTAAAGGAGCGGTCGAACCGAAAGCAAATGCACTCGAAATCGGATTAGAAGTTAATGATTGAGATGTGGTTTCGGTTGAGTTCGAAAACAATGAATTAGTAGAAATCGATTTGTTTGGGAAATCCGTTTTATCTGTAGTTGATTTACCAGTTTCTAAGACAATATCCTTTTTAATCTCCGATTTCTCGTTAGTAAAGCCAAACTTAAATGGCTTATCATTGGAGTATAAAACATCTAAACCTTCTTTAGTAGCTATGGCTGTCTTTATTTTGCCACAAGAAGTGCAAATCGATTTCGACGAATCGTTATCTTCTTTACAATAATAACATTTCCAAACATTTGTCAAACTTTTAGTCTCTTTAGTCGTATTCTTAACTCCAGGTTTCGGCTCTTCACAGGCAATGCATTTGGTCCTATCGGTGCTGTTGTTAAGCGAACAAACGGCACAATTCCAGGAACCCGTCGGTGGTTTGAATTTATCGCCCCAAGTGTTCGGTACGATCGGCGCAGTCGTGGCCACCGCCTTGGGCGCTGGTTTTGGTACTTCACAAGCATTACATGTAGTTCTATCGGCGCTGTTGTTCAGCATACAAACGGCACAATTCCAGGAACCTGTGGGTGCTTTGAACCGATCGCCCCAATTGGTTGTAATCATTGGTGCATTTGTTGTCATATTTGCGATCGGTTTGACATTTGTGTGACTCTTGGAAACAGTTGTCGACTGTTTGACCTGAGAGTCACGTTCTTTACTACAAGCCTTGCATTTAGTGTCGGCGATCCGGTTCCAGAAAAGACAAACACAAACCCATTTTCCCTCCAATTCATCGCTTTTCTTCAACTCGCCTGTGCTTTGAGCCCTGGATTTTACTCCAGTAGTTAATTCATCACTTTTTTGAAGACATTTATTCAAAATATTTGATTCTTTTTCAATAGTTTTCAAACTAATGGTTGGTTTTTGAGTTATGGCACCGATAGGACTACTGAAAACTGGTTTACTTCTGGCGTCACCAACCGATTCACTAGTGTTTCCAATATTTTTCTCGCGTTTCTCCAGTACAGGTTCGGCGAACTTGAATACAAGTGCCGAGTCTTCAGTCAAACCAACTTTAGTCACAGTAGTCGTAGACAAAGTTTTCGACGAATTCGACTGTTTCTCAAAACTGGAAGAGTTTCCAAAATTGAATTTCGGTAGAGAAGCGCCGGTAGGCATACGTAAAGGCTCGACATTTGCCAAAGCATTCAAGTCTTCGCTCACCGACTCATCCCTTATTGGCTGTACTTTAGGTCTTCTCTCTTCTCGTTTCGTATCTTTTCTCAACATTTTTCCGCCAAAAGTCTCATTAGATTTCGTATCATTCGATTCATTAATCTTCGAATCGACTGACGATTTGAATATATTATCACAAGAATTGATTAACTCATCTGTAGATTCATTCGAAGGCCGTTTGTTGTCTCCCTTTTGCCTCAATTCATACTTCAAGGGCTGGAATCTGTGGTCGATTGTCGCCTGACTGAGAACAGGCGTCTGAGCAGTGGGTGGGCCCACTCGGGGCCGTTTGCTCGATCGAAGCAAATATTGAGACGAATTAAAATAGTCTTTAAACTCCATGGCCGCAGAATATGGGACTCGTTTTGCGTCTCTAAGAGGTGTCGACTCCTTTTCCAACGTTTGTAATATACGTCGCGAACAACTGCTTAACCCATCGCTCGAGTCTAATCGTTTCGATTTCACGTCCACTTTAAGCACTGGCACCAAATGGGGTCTTTGGGAGAGACTGTAGGGCGTAGTGCCGGCCAGTCGTGCGGCTCGGGTCAGGTTTGTGCCGCCGAACACAGTCTTCCCGTCATAAAAGTTGGACTTCTTCTGGAGAATACTCGACGGAGTGATGAAGTTCTCGAGACTAAACTGTTTCGCATTATTCTTACTAATTATAAAATTAGTTTTTCTTTTATTAAAATTGTTTAAACTATTGATTAAAGGATTCGTTTGGTTTCGATCGCCAGTTAAGAACGACTTATCAATTGTTGACACCTTTTCTTCGGTCTCTTTGTTCTTGAATTTAGTCCTTTCTCTTCCAATTGTCTCCAAAGACATTCCTCCGATTCGGGACACGTTATCCGAATGCGACGGAACTAATGACGAGCAGCCGCTGGTCGACGAAGCGGTGGTAGAACTGCTCGAAGACCTGTCGTCCGCTTCGAGTGCATCGATCACTTCGGCTCTGTTCGGGTCTGAAGACAACGTATGCGTCGATTGTCTCAATTCGTCTCCAGTGGTCGTCACCGAAGAAAACAGTGTCGAAGAGGTCGAAGGCTTCGGTAAATAAACATCAGTTCGATTGCCGACACTATCGGTGACTGAAGTTGTGGTAATTGGCGGCCAATTAATGCCAATTCGATTTAATGACTGTCTATCGGAATTGTTGACCGACTGTTGCCATAAGCGGTCACTCGTCGGCAATCCGTCTTCGGTTCGATTATCGGTTTCTCTGACCAATGGTTCGAAGGGTTCGCCACTAATAGTGGCATCAATTGAATTGAGTTGTTCTGTTTGAACAACCGTTTGATTATCGCTATTATTACCGGAATTATAGTTAAAATGCAAATAATTAGTCGTATGTCTCAACCAATTGGGCATTAATAGGGTTTTAACGCTTTCGCCGATTCGACTCAATAGCGACTGAAATAAAATTTTTAAATATTTATAGTTTTTGATCGAAACTCAAATCAAATTCAAAATATTAAACAAATTGAGAAAATTGTAAACAAAAGCAAAACCGAACCGAATGTCGACTTACGTTCGCATCGTTTGTCTGAAAATGTGTTTCATTTCTGTTTGGAATCGCATTCTGTGGTCGACTATACGGTGTCTGTCGTTGTCTCTCCCGTTTGGTCCGGAACTTGTAATTCGACACTTCCTCCGACTCAGACATCTCTTCGCTAATCACTGTTCGAACTCTTCGTTTCGCTTAAACTTTAAATTTAGTTTCAATTCGCTATTAATTAATTGATTTTATAATTAAAATTACGCAACACTTGTGTTAATAAGTCAGACATTTTTGTTTAGATCACACACTCCTGTACGCACTTCCACTCCACACAACTCACCCAAACTATTCTCTATTCAACTCTTTTGGTGGACTCGTCCTCTCTTTTCTATATCTAAGTTACAGCCAATAACCGTTTAATTCATTCAATTGCCTTATATTGCGCGCAATGGCTCGCATTTGTATGAATTCAAATACAATGCATTCAATGTGTGAATTATGAGCGCATTTTTCAGTTAAAATCTGTTACTACTCCTGACATCTGTCGCGTGAATTATCTTTAATTTAAAACTTTCTAAAGTTTACATTTAGCGCAATTGGCTCTAAATTCAAAATTAATTAAAGCAATCGAGAGATTTGAAAACATAAATTGATTTCTTTAATTTGTTAATTTACACATCAAAGTTAATATAAGACAAATGCTGTCAAAATCAAATTATAGTAATTATATTGAAATATATTAATTTTAACACATTTTTTAAGTACAAAAAAGTTACAAAAGAAATATTAAATTCTACGACCGATTCCATTAATAATATATATATTTGTTATTAATCGGAATCAACACTTGTATCGACGATAACAAAAATTTTTTTATTCAATGGTTTAATCGAAATGAGTCGCTTCGACGCCTTAGCTCTGGAATTAATTATTGTTTTCATCTTTGAATCCAAATTTGAATTTATTTTTAAATTCACTTTAGAGTCCATCTCTGAACTCCTATCTGAACCCATCTTTGAACCCATCTCTGAGCCCATTCTTGAGCCCATTTCTGAACCCATCTCTGAGCCCATTCTTGAGCCCATTTCTGAAC